>JAPQWS010000168.1:32352500-32589393 GCA_028651295.1 Catharanthus roseus | reverse complement strand
TTCTATGCTTCTCATATATATATATATATATATATTGTTTTTCTTAGGGTTTAAACCCTAGAGTATTTAGGGTTAAGGTTTTAGTGGCTTCAGGTTTGTATTTTGTTATCTGGCTGACTTACCACAGGTTTAGGCTCAGTGGCTCTGGGTTTGGGGGCTTCATAGTGGCTCAGGCTTTTTTGGTCCAAGGCTTGTGGTTAAATGTTGTGTTGTAGGTTTTCCATGTGTTCAGCTCTTTTAGTTTCTAACACTAGAGGATCAAGTTTAGTGGTCTGCTTCTGGGTCTGGGTTTAGGTTTAGGTCTGGCGCTAGTGTTTGTGGATTTGGGGTTTAGGGCTTCCAGTGGCTCAGATCCGGCCTTAGGCATGGGGTTTGTGTGGCTTCCAGGGCCCTGGGGCTCAGTGGCCTTGGGCCTTGTGGCTTCAGGTTTCAGGGCCTAGGCTCGGGCCTAGGGCTCTGGGGGGCTCAGGTCTGGGGCCTGTGGCTCAGTGGTTTCGTGATCCGGGCTGGCCTTGCGGCATGGCTTCAGTGGTCTGGCCAGTATTCAGCTGGCCTAGGGCCCGCCTAGGGCCTCAGACAACGCTAGTGGCTCTAGCCGAGGTCCGCTTCAGGTCTGCAACAGAGCCTAGTGGCCTTGTGATCCGCCTGCTTAGCAGGGCTCATAGGTCTGCCAGGCTCAGCCTGGGCTCAGGTCCGCCTTCAGGTCTTGCATCAGCCTTGCTTTGTGGTCTTTCGTATAGTGGCTTTAGTGGCCTAGGTTTGATCTGGCTCAAGGTCATGGTATCAGGTTTAGGCTTCAGGCTCCCGGCCTGCTTGTGGTTTTAGTGGCTTCAGGTCTGGGCTGTCGGGCCTCAGTGTGATAGTCAGTTTGCTAAAATGTTGGGGGTCTATAGGTTTCAGGCATGTTAGGGTTTAGGTTTAACCCCTGAGGGTTTAGTATGGTTAGAGCCTGTGGCTTAGTGGCTTTGTGGCTCTTCTGATCTCAAGGTATTTACTGCTAGTGGCCCTTGCGCTGTGGGCTTGCGCTCGAGGGCCTGTGGATCTCTCGGCTCTAAGGCCTAGTGGTCTCAAATGCCGTGGCTACAGTGCTCTTCCACGTCTGGGTTTTATGGCCTCTAGAGCCCTGAGGCTTTAGGGCCTTACCGCTCAGGTCTGTTTGTGGCTTGTAGCCTGGGCTTTCGCGTTTAGTGTGGCTCTGCTCTGCGTTTGTAGGTCAGTGGCTTTCCATGATCAAGGCTCTAGGTGCTGGGGGCTTCAGGTTCTGGGTTTCAGGTGGCTTCAGGAGCCAGTGGTCTAGGGTCCAGTGGTTCGCTTCAGTGGTTTCTGGGGTTTGGCGGCCCAGGGCCCGTGGGCCTCAGGCCTGCTCTGTGGCTCCCAGGGTCTGCCAGGGCTTCAGGCGCCTATGGCTCGGCCTTGTCTAGGGCTCTGTAGGCGTCTGGGCCATGGCTTGCGTGCTCAGTGGCTGTGTGATGGCCTATGCCTATATGGTTTAAAGGCTTTAGGGTTTAGGGTTTGTGGTCTGGGGTCTGGGTTTGTGGTCTGGGCTTGGTTTTAAGGTTTGTGGGCTTTCAATGTTGTGGTTATAGGCTTTCTCCATGTCTGGTTTTGGGTTTAAACCCTTGTGAGGGTTTAGGCTTTAGTGGGTTTTCAGGGCTATGGTTTCGTGGCCTTTATGGTCTGGTTTGTCTTGTGGTGTCTGTGGGTTAGGGGCTTCCCTGCTTGTAGCTGTGGGCTCTGGGCTTTAGTGGCTCAGTGGGCCTCGTGGCTCTGTGGCTTTTGATGGTCTTTGTGATCCGGCTGTCTCATGGTATAGTAGGTCTCAGGTCTGGGCTCTGTGGCTCAGGTTTATGGCTCAGGTCTCGGCTTTCGCCTTAAGCTCTTGTGGTGTGTGCTCTGTGGTCTTTCAGGCTCTTTCACTGCTGTGGTCTATAGGCTTTTATCCCAGTTAGGGCTCAGGTTTAACCCTAGGTCTGGGGTTTGAGTGGCTTTGCTGGTCTGGGTTTGCGGTTTGTGGTTTGTGGTCTGGGCTTCTTATGGTCTAGTATTTGTGTGGCTTCAAATGTTGGGCTCTAGTGCTCGCCTCATGGCCTAAGGCCTAGTGGCTCAGGCCCTACATATGGCAGTCAGGTCTATGTGCCTCGAGCCTGGGCCTTGTGGCTTGTGGCTCCGTGGCTTCAGTGGCTCAGGCCTAGGTGCCTTATGGCAGTGGCTTTGAGGGCTCGGGCTCAGTGGCCTAGGTCTGCGGGGCCTGGCTCAGGCTCAGGTTTGGGCTCGTATTCCGAGGGCTTTCCATGTCTGGGTTTCTAGGCCTGGCTCCAGGTCTGCTCTAGGGCTCAGGGCCCTTGGTGGTCTCAGGGCTTCAATGGCCTTGTCAGGCTTCAGGGTCTCGTGGCTTTAGTGTTTGTGGGTTTCAGTGGCCTATGGCTCTGCCTTATGGCATAGGCTTCAGGCTCTAGGGCTCCTGTGGCCTCGGTTTGGGCTTCAGGGTTTCCATGTGGCTCAGGTCTGGGCTTTTCGCTTTAAGGCTCTAGTGGCTCTGCAATGTTAGTGCTATAGTGTTTTCCATTGTTCTGGGTTTTTTAGTGGTTTAACCTTGTAGAGGCTTTAGGGTTAAGGGTTTTAGTGGTTCTGGGTTTGAGGCTCTTGTAGGATCTCGGGCTGGTTTTATGGTACAGTGGTCTAGCTTCAGTGGTCTGGGCTCCAGGGCCTAGATCTGCTTTCTGGGGTCTTGCTTCTCAGTGGCCTTAGTGTGTAGGCTCTACAGTGCTCCGGCATGCTGGCATCGGCCCAGAGCCTCAGGCCTGGGCTCGAGTGGCCTCCCAGTCCCTGGCCTGGCTGCACGTCGTGAGCTCAGCGCTCTGGGCCTTTAGCTTCTGCTCTGTGCCTCTGCCTCTGGCCTGCGCCTCCAGTTCAAGTAGGTTGCAGGTCTTCCATGCCAGGCCCAGGTTTAACCCCAGAGCGGTTTGAGGTTGAGGGCAGGTCTGGGGTTTGTGGTTTGTGGTTTGTGTGGTCTGGGCTTTTCGGGTTTTAAGGTTTGTGGTTTCAATGTTGTGAGGTTATAAGGGTTTTCCCCGTTCTGGTTTTAGGTTTTAAACCCTAGTGAGGTCGTGTTTAAGTGGCTTTTCAGGCTTAAAGGCTCCGAGTGGCTCGGATCCGCGCTTTCAGGGTCATGGGCTTGTGAGGCCAGTGGTCTGGGCCTTTCTGCGTGTGGGGTTTCAGGTGGCTCGGGGTTTAGGTCAGGGTCTGCTCAGGTCTGGGAGTTTCTGTAGGTCAGTAAGGCCCTCGAGGTTTCAAGGTCTGAGCCACGGCACAGGCCTCAGCGCTTGTGGCTCCAGGTCTGTGGCTCTGGCGTTTCGTGGCTCAACGCCAGTGGTCTGCATGTGCCTTCGTGGCTTCGGCTTTGCAGGCATTGACCTCAAGGTCGGTGGCATGGGTGGCTGCTAGGTCTGTGTGGCCTAGTGGCTTCAGTGGCTCAGGGGTCCTCGGGCGTTTGTGGCTCTGCGCTTTAGCACAGGCTCCGGCTTTGTGGCCTCCATTGCTGTGGCTTTGGGTGGCTTTCGTGGTCTGGGTTTTAGGCTTCTAGTGCTCTGGGTTTAGGGTTTGCGGGGTTTGGGCTTTAGCTCAGTTTGCCCCGCCTAGGGCTCTAGTCGATCTTCAGGATCGCCTCATGGACGGCTCTAGGCTCAGATCTGGGCTTAGGTGGCTTCCGGTCTCTGAGTGGTCTGCGGTTTATAGCCTGGGCTGGTTTGTGGTTTAGGCCTAGTGGTCTGGGCGGTTTTAGGGTGGTTTATGTGATTCAGGGTTTTATGGTATGTGGTTTAGTGGTTTAGGGCTTTAGTGGTTTCGTTTAGTGTTTAGGGTTCGGGGCTTTTCGGGGTTTTAAGGTTTAGTGGTTTCAATGTTAGGGTTATAGGTTTTCCATGTCGTCAGTGGTCTGACGAGCAGGGTTTAGTGGCTGGGGCCTGGCTTCAGGGTCTGCTCGTCCGGGCCTGAGGGCTCAGTGGCCTGTCAGTGGCCTGTGGTCTCGCTTTGTGGTCTGTAGGCTCTTGTGGCTCAGTGGCTTCAGTGGCCTCGTGATCCGGGCTGCCTTATGGCAGGGTCTAGAGCCTGGGGTCTGCGGGCTTCAGGCTTCCGGCGTGCTTGTGTGGCTCTGCGGCCTAGTGCTAGTGCTCAAGGTTTTATGGCATGCAGCCTAGGATGGCTCGTGGTATTTCGGGCCAAAGTAACCGCTTCAGGGCCTATAGGTAGCTCTGCCGTGCTCAGTGGCTTTTCCAGGGTCCGTGGCCCAGAGGCCTAGGGCCCGCCTGTGGCCTGCTCAGTGTCAGCGTCTGAAGGCCTCTTGTTGCCCGCTCTCTGGGCGCACTAGCAGGCCTGCGGCTCTGGGTCGCGCGCTTCATGTGTCTTTCCAGGCCCGCTTTAGGTTTTAGCTCTCAGAGCTCAGTGGCCTCGTGGCCTAGGTCGAGTGCAGGTCTGTAGCCTGGGCTCAGGTTTAGGGTCCTGGTGGCTTTCAGCGTGGTAGCTCAGTGTCGGGGTCTGTAGCCTGCGCCTGCGGCTCGCTCAGCTTAGCCTCGGTGTCTCGGTGGTCCAAGGTGCATGCATGTGGCTCCAAGGCCTCTGCTGGCACGGTGGCTCAGTGGCCTCAGGTCTCGCTCTGGGGTCCCAGTGTCTGTGGCCTGTGGCCTTAGGTGGCCTGTGCCTTCGTCTAGGTCGCCTCAGGATTCGTGGCCTGGGGCTACGGGCTCAGTGGCTCTCGGGGCCTGCAGTGGCCTAGTGGCTCAGGGCTCTGGGCCTTGGGCTCTCGGCTCTTAGGGCCTATGTAGTCCACAGCTTTGGTTTGCCTAAGCCTGGTGTTTCCAGGTCTCGATCCCTTAGCATCGGGTTTGTGGTCTTGGGCTTGTGGGTCTTAGGGCTTCAGGTTTGTGTATTCAGGGTTTTAGGTCTGGGTTAGGTTTAGGGTCTGGGGCTTTTCGGGGTTTTAAGGTTTAGGTCAAATGTTAGGTTATAGTTTTCATTGTTTTGTTTTAGGTTTAACCTTGTGAGGTTTAGGTTATGTATTTTAGTGGTTTGTGGGTTTAGTGGTTTGTGAGATTCAAGGTTTTATGGCATGTAGTTCAGGTTTGTGGTCTGGGTTTAGCGTCTGGGTTTAGGCTGTGGCTTGGTGGTCTGGGTTTCATTGTGGATTCAAGGTTTTATGGTATAGTGGTTTGTAGCTTTAGTCGTCTGGGTTTCAGGTTTCAGTGCTTTAGCTGGTTTGACAGCTGTGCTTTTAGGTCTTAAGTCAGAGGGTTTCTGTGGTTTTGCCTTGGGGTTCGGGTTCACTCGTTGGTAGTTATAGGCCCTTCCACAAAGCTGTTTTAGGGTTTGAACTCTAAAGTGGTTTAGGTCGAGGGCATAGGTCTCTGGGGCCTAGGTTTTCGTGGTCTCACGTCCTGTGCTTTTAGAGTTTGTAGTTCAAATGTTGGTCATGCTTTTCCAATTTCCGGGTTTTGTGCCTTTTGAAACCCTAAAGATCGGGGTGTGCTTTGTGTGGCTCCGAGTTTTTGTTTAGCGCTTGTAGTGCGCGGGGTTTGCGAGCCTGTAGTCTGGGCTTTAAAGCGCTAGTGGCTTCAGGGTTTCGCTGGGTCCAGGTTTAGGTTTAGTGCTTTTAGTGTCTCGCTTGTAGGCTCGTGATTGTGTGATCAGGGATCGTGTGCTTTGGGCCTTTTAGCTCAGTGGCCTAGTTTCGGGTCAGTGGCCTAGGTCAGGTCTCGGGCGTCAGAGAGGCATGGGGTCTGGGGTGGCCTGAGCTCAGGGGTTTCCAAATGTTAGTGGTTATAGTGTTTCCTTCCATGTTAGGCTTTGAACCCTTGTGTAGGGTTTAGTGGGCTCAGGAATAGCTTAGTGGTTTTTTCAACCTGGTAGGCCTTTTAGGCGTGTCTGGTCCACTTGGGTTTGGTTGCCATGGGCTTGTAGGTTTTAAGCTAGGGCTTCGGATTTCATAGGCTGTGGTCTTTCGGTGTTTCAATTTAGGTAGGTTTGTCCATTTAGGGTAGGTTTGTGGTGGCTCTTTTTGGCCTTAAGGTTTAGGGTTTCAAAGTTGTATTGAGCTCAGGTCTGGGTTTTAGGCTTTGTGATTTAGGGCTCCGGTTTGTGGCTTGGGCCATTTGATTGTGTGGTTTTAGGTTCGTGGGCTTTGCGCTAGGCTTGCTGTGGCCTGGGCTTGGGCCCAGGGCTCCAGTCTTTGTGGCTCATGGTCTGGGGGCTCTAGGTCAGGGATCTGGTCAGATCCGGGCTTTATTGACTTCTAGGCCTTTATGGGCACAGGCTTGTGGCTGTAGGCTTTAGGGTCTAGTCCGCCTCGCTTGTGGCTTCAGTGGTCTGGGCTTCTGGGCTCTTTGAAGGCTGGTCCTAACATGTGTGGTTATAGGTTTTCCATGTTCGTTTGTAGCTTTAACCCTAGCAGGGCTTCAGGGTTTACTGCTGGCCCAGTGGCTTCCAGGGCTTCAGTGGCCTCGTGATCCGTTGCCTTATGGCATAGGTCCGTGGCTTCAGTGGCCTAGTGGCTCAGGATTCTCAGTGGCTCTTTGTGGCGCTGCTCAGTGCTTCAGTGGCTATGTGCTCCTCGCACGAGTCCGTATGCCTTAGTGGCATGAACAGATGCAGCCTAGGGCTCAGGCCTGGGCCTAGTGGCCTAGGGCTCAGTGGCCTCGAGATCCGCCTCTTTACGGCATGTGCAGCTCAGTGGCCTCAGGCCCGCTCAGGCCGTGGGCCCGGGCTTTCGTGGCCTCAGCGCCAGTATCTCGATCTGCCAGAGCCAGTGGCCTGTGCAGCTCAGTGGCCTAGGGTCTTGGTCCGCCTTACTGTGATGCTTCAGTGGTCTGCCAGTGGCTCGGGCTTTCTTTCTGGCCTTAAGTCTGGGGGTTTGGTGGATTCTTTGTGTGGTTTCTTGGTTTGGGGTTTCACCGTTGTGGTTATAGTTTTCCATGTTGTGGTTTTAGGTTTTAACCCTAGAGCGGTTTGTGTTGGCCGTAGTGGTATGTGGCTCAGTTTAGCTTCAGTTTAGTTGTCTGGGCTTCGGGTTTCCTAAGGCTTGTAGTGGCTCCAACTGCCAGAGTATCTAGCCTTTTCCATGTCTGGTTTTAGGGCATAACCCTGCAGAGATCGCTTTCAGTGGTTAGTGGTTTCAGCTCGCGTGGCTTTCAGTGGTCTGGTTTTAGATTTGCGAGGCTCTGGCTTAAGCGCTAGGTCTGTCGCCAGTGCCTGGGTCCGTAGGCCTATACTCCAGTGGCCTGTGCCTGGGCGGCTTCCAGTTCTCTGCTAGTGATCAGTGATCCTGCTTTGCTCTGGGCGGGCTCTGTGTGCCTAGCATCTTTAGGGCTTTTCAGGGTTTCGCTCATAGGGCTTGTGGTCTGTGTACGAGGTACAGATTCAGGTCAGTGGGTTCTTGCGCTCTGCGGCCTGTACGGTGCTAGGCTCAGCAGCCTTCCAGTGGTCTGAGCTTTTCAGTGGCTCCGCCTTTCGTATGCCTTAGGCTGAGTGGCTCCAGGTCTCGGCTAGGTGCCTTTCCACGTTCGTGGTTTTGGGTGGCCTGACATTTCTCAGAGGGCTTTAGGTCTTTGGCTTCTAGTGGCTTTCGTAAGGTTTCAGCTTTGTGATCTCAGCCTGTGGAACATGGCTTAGGCAATTCTAGCGTCTGGCGTCAGTGCATAGTGGTCTGGGTTTAGGTTTGGTTTTAAGGTTTAGGGTTTCAATGTTTGTGGTTATAGGTTTAGGTCTGGGTTTAGGTTTGTGGCCTGTGTTTTAAGCTATGGGCTCTGATAGGTTTGTGGTTTGTGAGTTTCAGTCGTGGTTTCGTAGGTTTGCTTTAGGGTTTTAGGGTTTAGGGTTTGGTGTTAGGTTTGGGGCTTGTGGGTCTGGGGTTTCGGTTTCAGTGGGTTTACGTTTATCGCATCTGGTTTGTGGTGCTAGTGGTTTAGTGTTTGGGGGTTTGTAGGTTTAGGTTTGGTTCTGGGGTTCTCAGTTTTTAAGGCTTTAGGGCTTTCAATTTCAGGGTTATGCAGCTTTTCCAGTGTCGTGTTTTTAGGTTTAGCTGAGTGGTTTAGGTTACGGTGGCTCTGGTTTAGGGTTTGTGGGTGCGCTTCTAGGGCTTTAGTGGCTCGGGTGGGCCTAGGGTTTGTGGCTCAGGTTTAGGGTTTGGGTTTCTGGCTTTACTGGGTTTGGGTTTGTGGGTTTCTTGTGATTCAAGTGTTTTCATGGCTATAGGTTTTCGTGGTTTGTGGTCTGCTTTAGGTTTATAGGTTCTGTGAGGTTTGAGGTGCGTAGTTTTAGGGCTTTGGGGTGCAGGTTTTATGGTTTGGGTTTCAGATTCATCAGGGTTTGCAGATCTTTAGTGTGTGGCTTCTAGAGGTTTTGGGTTTAGTGCTCAGGGCGGCTAGGGCTTTGAGGGTCTGTGGCTCGTGGTTTGTGTGGTTTGGGTTTAGTGCTCTGGGCTGTTTGGGGTTTGTGGCTCAGTAGGTTTATGTGCTTTAGGCTCTTTGTGTAAGGTCTTGCGTTTTAGGTTTAGGCTGAGGCTCTAGCTCAGGGTTTGTGGGTCTGAGCTTTGTTCTAGGTTAGGTTTGGTTTGGGTTTGTGGCTCTGGGGTCTGGGTGGCTTATGGTTTGGTGGTTTGTGGGGTTCGGGCTTAGGCTTTGTGGTTTGGGTGCTTCAAGATTTTAGGGTTCATGGGTTTGTGGTTTGTGCTCTGGGGTTTGTGGGCTTAGGCTCAGTGGTTTTAGGGTTTTGTGGTTTGGGGTTTAGGGTTTCGTGGCCTTTAGTGGTCATGTGGCTTTATGTGGTTTCAGTGGTCTTGGGCCTTAGGGTCTGGGCTTTGGTGGCTAGGCTCAGGGTCTTCAGTGGTTTGTGTGGCTTCAGGGTCTTAGTGGTCTGGGCTTGTTTCTAAGGCTTTGAGGCTTCAGCTCTAGTGGCTATAGGCCTTCGTGTGTTCGCTTAGGGTGGCCTTTGTAGTGTTTAGTGGTCTAGGGTCTTCGTATGGGCTTAGTGGTTTGCGTTTAGTGCTGGTTTCAGGGTCATAGGTTTAGGGTTTGTGTGGCTCGCTTTAGGGTCTGGGTTTTATGGTTTAGGGTTTAGGGTTTGTGGTTTCGATCAGGGTTTATGGCTTTGGTTTTGTAGGTTTAGGGCTCTAGGTTTAGGGGTTTAGTGGTTTGTGGTTTAGTGGTTTGTGGCTTTCGGGGTTTTAGGGTTTCAGGGTTTGTGGTTTAGGGTTTTGTGGTTTTATAGGGCTCTGTGGTTTGGGTTTTAGTGGCTTTCAGGGGTTTTCATGTTGTGGTTTAGGTATGGCTCAGTGGCTTCAGGTCTAGGGCTTAGTGGTCTGTGGGTTTAGTGGTTTTAGTGGTCTGGGGCTTTTTGTGGGTTTTCAAGGGTTTAGGGCTTTAAGTGTTTGTAGGCTAGGTTTCTGGGTTTGTGGTCTAGGGGTTTGCTTGTGGTTTAGTGGGTTTGTGGTCTGTTAGGTTTGTGGTTTCAGGGTTTGTGTGGTTTGTGGTCTAGGTTTAGTGGTTTAGGTTTGGGTTGCAGTGTTTAGTGGGTTTTAGTGGTTTAGTGGGTTTTGGGTGTTTAGGGTTATAGGTTTGTGGTCTCAGGGGTTTTGTGGGCTTTAGGTTTTGTGGCTTTCAAGGGCTTTTATGGTATAGGGCTTTAGGTTTCGTGTCTAGGTTTAGGCTCAGGGTTTCTAGGGTTTAGTGGCTTCGTGGTCTGGGGCTTTTCAGTGGTTTTTGGGTGGTCTAGGGTTTTAGGGTTTAGGGTTTAGTGGTTTGGGCTTTGTGGTTTGGGGTTTAGTGGCTTCAGGGTTTTAGTGGTTCTGTGGCTTTAGGTTCTGTGGGTTTGGTGGTTTAGGGTTTAGGGGCTTTTGTGGCTTTGTGGCTTCAGTGGTTTCAGTGGCTTTAGGGTTTCTAGGCTTTAGTGGTTTGTGGTTTAGGGGTTTGTGGTCTAGTGGCTTTAGTGGTCTTTGTGGTTTGTGGTTTTAGTGGTTTAGGGCTTTGTGGCTTCAGTGGTTTAGGGGGCTTTGTGGCTCTAGGGTCTAGGGGTTTGTGGCTTTAGGGGTTTAGGGGTTTGGGCTTTGTGGGTTTGGGCTTTAGTGGTTTAGTGGTTTAGTGCTTTCAGGGTTTTATGGTATGGGTTTAGTGGTTTAGGGTCTGGGTTTAGGGTTTAGGGTTTGTGGCTTTGTGGTTTAAGGGTTTGTGTTTAGGGTTTTAGTGTAGTTTGGGTTTTAGGGTTTATGGTCTGTGGTTTAGGGTTTAGTGGTTTTCAGTGGTTTGGTGGTTTAAGGGTTTGTGGTTTGTGGTTTAGGGTTTAGTGGTTTGTGGTTTGGGGCTTTGTGGTCTGAGGTTTTCAGGGTTTAGGTTTTAGGGTTTTGTGGTTTAGTGTTGGGGTTTAGGGTTTCATGTTTGGGGTTTGTGGTTTAGGGTCTGTAGTGGTTTAGGGTTTTGGCGGGTTTAGTGGTTTAGGGTTTAGTGGTCTGGGTTTAGGGTTTGTGGTTTCTGGGTGGTTTAGTGGCTTCAGGGTTTGTGGCTTTAGGGTTTGTGGTTTGTGGTTTTAGGTTTGTGGTTTGTGGGTTTCATGGTTTTAGGGTTTGTGGGTTTGTGGGTTTAGGCTTTTAGGTCTGGGGTTTTAGGGTTTGGCTCTGTGGCTTTAGGGGTTTGAGGTTTGTGGCTTTGGCTTTGTGGTCTAGGGGGCTTTTATGGCTTTTAGGGTTTAGGGGTTTGTGTGGTTTAGGGTTTGTGGTTTGTAGGTTTTAGGTCTTGTGGGTTTAGGGTTTAGTGGGTTTAGGTCTTTAGTGGTTTAGTGGTCTCAGGGTTTTGTGGTTTAGGGTTTAGTGGTTTAGTGGTTTAGGGTTTGTGGGCTTTAGGGTTTCAGGGTTTTCAGTGGTTTAGTGGTTTGTGGTCTAGGTTTAGTGGTTTTAGGGTTTAGGGTTTAGTGGTTTGTGGCTCTAGGGTTTAGTGGTTTCAGGTTTAGGGCTTTAGTGGTCTGGGGTTTGTGGTTTGTGGTTTTAGGGTTTAGTGGTTTCAGTGGTTTGTGGTTTAGGGTTTCAGGGTTTTAGTGGTTTTCAGGGCTTTTAGTGGGTTTAGGGTTTCTAGTGGTTTAGGGTTTGGGGCTTTAGTGGTTTAGGGCTTTAGGGTTTAGTGGTTTAGTGGTTTCTAGGGTTTAGTGGCTTAGAGGTTTGTGGTTTAGGGTTTAGGGTTTAGGGTTTTGGGTTTGTGGTCTGGGGTTTAGGGTTTAGGGTTTAGGGTTTGTGGCTTCTAGTGGTCTGTGGCTTAGTGGTTTGGGTGGTTTAGTGGTTTTATGGTCTAGGGTTTGTGGTTTAGGGTTCTAGGGTTTTAGTGGCTTGTGGGTTTGTGGTCTAGGGTTTAGTGGCTTTCAGGGTTTGTGGTTTAGGGTTTAGGGTCTGGGGCTTTTGTGGTTTTAAGGTTTAGTGGGTTTCAATGTTAGTGGTTATAGGTTTTCCATGTTCGTTTTAGGGTTTAACCCTAGAGGGTTTAGTGGTTAAGTGGTTTTAGTGGTTTAGTGGTTTGTGGTTTTGTGATTCAAGGGTTTTATGGTTTAGGGTTTAGTGGTTTGGGGTTTAGGTTTAGTGGTCTGGGTTTTAGGGGTTTTAGTGGTTTAGGGTTTTAGTGGTTTTAGTGGTTTGAGGTTTTGTGGTTTAGGGTTTAGTGGTTTGTGGTCTAGGGGTTTTATGGTCTGGGCTTTAGGGTTTGTGGTTTAGGGTTTGGGGCTTTAGGGCTTTAGGGTTTAGGGTCTTGTGGTTTTAGGGTTTGTGGTTTCAATGTTGTGGTTATAGGTTTTCCATGTTGTGGTTTTAGGGTTTAACCCCTAGAGGGTTTAGTGGTTTAGTGGTTTAGTGGTTTAGGGCTAGGGTTTAGTGGTTTGTGGTCTGGGGCTTTTAGTGGTTTCAGGGTTTTGGGGTTTAGTGGTTTCAGGGTTTGTGGTTTTAGGGTTTAGTGGTCTGTGGGTTTGTGGTTTAGGGCTTTTAGTGGTTTGTGGTTTAGGGTTTGTGGTTTAGGGTTTTGATGGTTTTAGGGTTTAGTGGTTTGTGGTCTGGGGTTTTAGTGGTTTAGGGTTTAGGGCTTTGTGGTTTAGTGGTTTAGTGGGTTTGTGGTTTAGTGGTTTTCGTGGTTTAGGGTTTTATGGTTTAGTGGTTTAGGGTTTAGGGCTTTCTAGGGTTTAGTGGTTTAGGGTTTAGTGGCTTTCAGGGTTTTAGTGGTTTAGGGCTCTAGTGGTTTAGTGGTTTAGGGGCTTTTAGGGTTTTAGTGGTTTAGTGGTTTAGTGGTTTTAGGGTTTTAGGGTTTTCAGTGGTTTAGTGGTTTAGTGGGTTTTAGGGTTTGTGGCTTTAGGGTTTAGTGGTTTAGGGTTTGTGGTTTTAGTGGTTTGTGGTTTAGGGTTTAGTGGTTTTAGGGTCTTTAGGGTTTAGTGGTTTTAGTGTTAGGTTTGTGGTTTAGTGGTTTCAGGGTTTGTGGTTTTAGGGTTTTAGTGGTTTAGTGGTTTAGTGGTTTGTGGTTTCTAGGGGTTTGTGGTTTAGGGGTTTAGTGGTTTCTAGTGGTTTAGGGTTTAGTGGTTTGTGGTTTAGTGGTTTGGGTTTATGGTTTAGGGTCTAGGGTTTAGGGTTTTAGTGGTTTGGGGTTTGTGGTTTAGGGTTTTAGGGTTTGGGGTTTAGGGCTTTGTGGGCTTAGTGGTTTTGTGGGTTTAGGGTTTAGTGGTTTAGGGGTTTTGATGGCTTTTAGTGGTTTAGTGGGTTTCAGGGTTTAGGGTTTGTGGCTTTTGTGGTTTAGGGTTTAGGGCTTTAGTGGTTTGTGGTTTAGGGTTTCTGTGGCTTTTAGGGTTTTAGTGGTTTAGTGGTTTAGGGGTTTAGGGTTTTTGTGGTTTAGTGGTTTTAGTGGTTTGTGGTTTTAGGTTTCAGGGTTTTGTGGTTTTCAGTGGTTTGTGGGTTTAGGGTCTAGGGTTTTAGTGGTTTGAGGGTTTTAGTGGTTTGTGGTTTTAGTGGTTTAGGGGTTTTAGGGTTTGTGGTCTGGGGTTTTAGTGGTTTAGGGCTTTGTGGTTTAGGGTTTAGGGTTTAGGGTTTGTGGTCTGGGGTTTAGTGGTTTAGTGGTTTGTGGCTTTCAGGGTTTTAGGGTTTGTGGCTTTAGTGGTTTAGGGTTTTAGTGGTTTAGTGGGCTTTCTAGTGGGTTTAGGGTTTAGGGCTTTGTGGTTTAGGGGTTTTGTGGCTTTCAAGGTTTTAGTGGTTTAGTGGGTTTAGTGGTTTAGTGGGCTTTAGGGTTTAGGGTTTTAGGGTTTAGGGTTTAGTGGTTTGTGGTTTAGTGGTTTAGGGCTTTTAGTGGTTTAGTGGTTTAGTGGTTTGTGGTTTAGGGTTTTAGGGTTTAGGGCTTTAGGGTTTAGTGGTTTTAGGGTTTGTGGTTTAGTGGTTTGTGGTTTGTGGTTTCTGGGTTTTGGGTTTTAAGGTTTAGGGGTTTCAATGTTAGGGTTATAGGTTTTCCATGTTCTGGTTTTGTGGTTTAACCCTGTAGGGTTTAGTGGTTTAGTGGCTTTAGTGGTTTAGGTGGTTTGTGGTTTCTGTGATTCAGGGTTTTAGTGGTTCTAGTGGTTTAGTGGTTTAGGTTTTGTGGTTTAGTGGTCTTTAGTGGTTTAGGGTTTGTGGGGCTTTTAGGGCTTTAGTGGTTTAGGGTTTAGTGGTTTAGGTTTGAGGGTTTAGTGGTTTCTGTGGCTTTGTGGTTTAGGGTTTCTAGGGTTTAGTGGTTTGTGGTTTTAGGTTTTAGGGTTTTAGTGGTTTTAGGGCTTTCAGTGGTTTAGTGGTTTTAGTGGCTTTCAGGGTTTTAGTGGTTTTAGTGGTTTCAGGGTTTTAGGGTTTAGTGGTTTAGGGTTCTAGGTTTTAGTGGTTTGTGGCTTGTGGCTTTAGTGGTTTAGTGGCTCTAGGGCTTTAGGGTTTTAGTGGTTTCAGTGGTCTTTAGGGTTTGTGGTTTAGTGGTTTAGTGGTTTCAGGGTTTTGTGGTTTAGGGCTTTAGTGGTTTAGTGGCTCTGTGGTTTTAGTGGTTTAGTGGTTTGTGGTCTGGGGCTTTTGTGGTTTTAAGGGTTTAGTGGGTTTCAAGGGTTTGTGGCTTTAGGGTTTTCAGTGGTTTCTAGGGTTTTAGTGGTTTAGGGTTCTGTGGTTTAGGGTTTAGTGGTTTGTGGTTTCTAGTGGGTTTTAGGGTTTGTGGTTTGAGGTTTAGGGTTTAGGGTTTGTGGGTTTGTGGTTTCAGGTTTGGGGTTTAGTGGTTTGGGGCTTTTAGGGTCTGGGTTTAGGGTTTCTGGGGTTTAGGGTTTAGTGGTTTAGGGCTTTATGTGGGTTTATGGGTTTGAGTGGTTTCAGGGTTTTAGTGGTTTGTGGTTTAGGGTTTAGTGGTTTTAGGTTTCTGGGGTTTGGGTGGCTTTAGTGGTTTAAGGGTTTAGTGGTCTTAGGGTTTGGTGGTTTATGGCTTTCAGGGTTTGGGCTTTTGTGGTTTTCAGGGTTTGGGTTTTGTGGTTTTAGGGCTTGTAGGGTTTAGTGGTTTAGGTTTAGTGGTTTAGTGGTTTAGTGGTTTCAGGGTTTTAGGGTCTTTAGGGGTTTGTGGCTTTTGTGGTTTCAGGGTTTTAGGGCTTAGTGGTCTAGGGGCTTTAGGGTTTGTAGGGTTTGGTAGGTTTGTAGGTTTAGTGGTTTGTGGCTTTCAGTGATTCAAGGTTTTATGGTATGTGGTTTAGGGTTTAGTGGGCTTTAGGGGCTCTGGGGTTTATGTGGCTTTAGGGTTTGTGGCTTTATGTGGCTTCTGGGCTTTGTGGTTTTAGGGTCTGGGGTTTTAGGGTTTCGTGGGTTTTAGGGTTTGTGGGTTTCAGCTGTTGTGGTTATGGGTTTTCCATGTTTGTGGTTTTAGGTTTAACCCTGTAGGGTTTAGTGGGTTAGTGGTATGGGGTTTGTGGTTTGGCTGGTTTAGTGGTTTCTAGGTTTTTGGTATGGTTTAGTGGTTTAGTCGGGTTTTAAGGCTTCTAGTGGTTTTCAGTGTTAGTGGTTTAGGTTGTTCTAGGTTTGGGGCTTTTAGTGGTTAAAGGGTTTTGAAAATGGGTTTAGGGTTTAGTGGTTTGAGGGTTTGGGTTTAGGTTTAGTGGTCTAGGTTTAGGGGTTTAGGGTTTGGGGTTTTAGCGTTTCAGGGGTTTAGGGTTTTGGGTTTAGGGTTTTGGTGGTTCGGGGTTTCTAGGGTTTTATGGTTTATGGATTCAAGGTTTTATGGGTATAGGTTTAGTGGTTTAGGGTTTAGGGGTTTGTGGTTTAGGGGTTTCGGGGGTTTTAGTGGTCTGTCAGGGGTTTAGTGGCTTAGTGGGTTTAGTGGTTTCAGGGTTCTAGGTTTTAGTGGCTTTCAGGCTTTGTAGGGTTTAGTGGTTTGTGGTTTTGTGGTTTAGTGGTTTGTGGTTTGTGGTTCTGTGGGCTTTCTTTGGTTTCTAAGCGTTTAGTGGTTTCAATGTTGTGGTTATAGGTTTTCCATGTTCTGGGTTTTGTGGTTTAACCCTAGCAGGGTTTAGGGTTAAGGGGTCATAGTGGTTTTAGGGGTTTAGTGGGTTTGTGATTCAGGGTTTTACTGGCTTGTGTGGCTTCAGTGGTCTGGGGTTCTAGGTTTAGTGCTTCAGTGGGTTTTTAGTGGCTTTAGTGGGTCTTGTGGCTTTCATGGGCTTCAGGGCTTTAGTGGTCATGTGGTTTCTGTGGTCTGGGCTTTTCGCTGGGGCTTTAGGGCTTTGGGGTTTCAGTTTGAGGTTTTGTGGTTTATAGGTTTCTGGGGGTTTGTAGATTTGTGGTTTTTGGTTTCAGGGGTTTCAGTGGCGTTAGTGGTTATAGGGTTTTCCATGTTAGGGTTTGTAGGGTTTAGGGCTTTAGTGGTTTAGTGGTTTTCAGGGTCTGGGGTTTAGGGGTTTTATGGGCATGTGTCAGGGGTTTAGTGGTTCTGGGCTTTTTGGTGTTTTAAGGTTTGTGGTTTCAGTGTTTCAGTGGCTATAGGTTTATGTTTCTAGGTTTTAGTGGCTCTAACTTTAGTAGGTTCGGGGTTTGTGGTTTGTGGGTTCGAGGTTTGTGCTTTCAGGTTTTAGTGGTTTCAGTGGGTTTAGGGTTTAGGGGTTTAGTGTTTAGTGGCTTTTAGTGGCTTTCAGTGGTTTGTGGCTTTAGTGGTTTCTAGGGTTTAGCGCCTGTGGGCTTTAGTGGCTTAGGGTTCTATGGCTTTGAGGTCTTTAGGGCTTTAGTGGTCTCCAGGTTTTGGGTTTAGTGGCCTGTAGGTCTAGGTTTGCGGCTATGTGGTCTGGCTCAGGCTTCAGGCTTTGGCTGGTCTAGGGCTAGTGGCTTTAGTCGGGTCTTAGTGGTTTGTGGCTTAGTGGTTTCAGTGGTTTAGGGCTCTGGGTCTTTAGTCGGTTTTCAGGCTTTGCGGGTTTTAGGGTTTGGTGGGTTTCAATGTTAGTGGTTATAGGTTTTTCCATGTTAGGGTTTTAGGGTTTAACCCTGAGGGTTTAGGGTTGTGTGGTATGGGTTTAGTGGTTTGTGGTTTTCAGTTTAGGGTTTCAAGTGGTTTGTGGCATGTGGTTTGTGGGTTTAGGTCTTTGGGGTTTCGTGGTTTTAAGGTTTAGGTTTAGTGGTTTTGTGGTTTAGGGTTTGGGTTTTCAGTTTAGGGTTTTGTGGTTCATGGGTTTTATGGTTTGTGGTTTAGTGGATTTAGTGGTTTTTGGGGCTTTGTGTTTCTAGGGTTTAGTGGTAAGGTTTCAGGTTTCATGTGTTTTGCTCATGTTTAGGTTTATGGTTTTAGGGGCTTCTGTGGGTTTGGCTCTCAAATGTCTAGTGGTTATAGGTCTTCCATGTTAGGGTTTTAGGTTTAACCCTAGCAGGGTTTGTGTGGTTATGGCAGTAGGGTTTTGTGGTTTAGGCTTTCATGATTCAAGGTTTTTGGTCTGCAGTTTAGTGGTTTAGTGGCTGCTTTGGGGTTTTGGGGTTTAGGGTTTCAATGTTGGGGTTATTGATCTTTCCATGTTTCAGTTTTCAGGTTTAACCCTGTAGTGTTTAGTGGTTTGTGGTGTAGGTATCGATTCAGAGGTCTTTGTGGTTTGCTGGCTAGTGGTTTGTGGTTTGTGGTTTGGGGTGTAGGGTTTGGGTCTTGGTTGTGGTTTTAAGGTTTAGTGGTTTCCAATGTTAGGTTATAGTGTTTTTCCATGTTCGGGATTTCATGGTTTCAGTCCCTCAGGGTTTAAGATCTGGGTTTTTAGTGGCTTCAGTGGGTCTAGGGCTTGGGTCTGGGTTTATGTGTCTGGTTTAGGGTTTGGGTGGTTTTAGTGGTTTGTGGTTTAGTGGTCGGTGGTTAAGGGCTGTTTAGTGGTTTCGCTTAGCCAGGTTTAGTGATTGTGGGGTTTAGTGTCTGGGGCTTTTGTGGGTTCAGTGGTTTGTGGTTTCTGCTTGGCCTAGGTTTGCGTTTTGCTGTTAGGGGTTCTGTAGGGCTTTAGGTCTAGGGGGCTTTAGTGCCCTAGGTTTGTTGTGATTCTAGGTTTGATGGCTATAGTGGTTTAGTGGTCAGAGCTCTAGTGGTTTAGGCTTGGTTTAGTGGTTTCTAGGCTCTGGCTTTACGGGTAGTGGTTTCAATGTTGTGGCTATGGGTCTTTCCATGTCTGGGTTTCTTTATGGTTTAACCCCTAGAGGGTTTAGTGGTTAACGGGTTTTAGCGGCTTAGTGGTTTTGTGGCTTTCAGCGATTCAGGGCTTTGATGGCATAGGGTTTAGTGGCTTTAGGGCTGTCTGGGCTTTAGTGGTTTGTGGCTTTGTAGTCTGTGGTCTGGGCTTTCAAGCTTTTCAGCTTTGGGGGCTTGGTGGATCTCGTGTGGCTCGTGGGTTTGTGGTCTTCAGCCGTTAGGCTATGGTGCTTTCCATGTTGGGTGGTTTTAGGGCTTAACCCCTAAAGTGGTTTAGTGGTCGTAGTGGTATAGGGTTTAGTGGTTTTCTAACTTATGGTTTTAGTGGGTTTGTCCATTTTGGGGTTTAGTGGTATGGGTCTTTCCTGTAGTGGTTTTAGGGTTTAGCGGTTTGTGGGTCTGTGGTTTAGTGGGCTTTGTGATTCAAGGTTTTATGGCATGGTTTGGTGGGTTTAGTGGTTCGTGGTTTAGTGTCTGTTTAGTGGTTTGGGGTTTCGTGGTCTTGGGGCTTTTGTGGTTTCAAGGTTTTATGGTATGTGGTCAGGGTTTAGGGTCTGGGGTTTCAGTGGCTCTAGTGGCTTCAGGTCTAGGGCTTGTGTGGTTTTAGGGCTTTTGAGTGTTTAAGCTTGTGGCTTTGGGGTTTCTGGGGTTTTGGGGTTTCACTACTAGTGGTTATAGGTTTTCCATGTTAGTGGTTTTAGGTTTAACCCTAGAGTGGTTTAGGTTGAGGGTATAGTGGCTTGTGGTTTAGGGTTTTCAGTGTGGTTTCGTGGTTTGGTCCATTTCTGGGGTTTGTGGGTCTGGGGTTTAGTGGGTTTTAAGGTTTAGTGGTTTAGGGATTTTGTGGGCTTAGCGTTTGGGTTTTCAATTTAGGTTTTAGGGTTTGGTCCATTTAGTGGTTTATGGCTCAGTGATTGTGGTTTCGCTTTTCGGGCTTTTGGGCTTTAGTGGCTTCAGATGTCATGGCTATGAGGGTTTTTCGCATGTCTGGGTTTTGTAGGTCTTGTGGTTTGGGCTTTGGGGTTTCAATGTTAGGTTATAGGTTTTCCATGTTTGGTTTTAGGGTTTAACCCTGTAGGGTTTAGTGGGTTAAGTGGTATAGTGGTTTAGGGTTTGTGGCTTTGTGATTCAAGGTTTTATGGCATAGTGGTTTAGTGGTCTGGGCTTTTTCGGGTTTTAAGGTTTAGTGGTTTCAATGTTAGGGTTATAGGTTTTCCATGTTCTGGTTTTAGGTTTAACCCTAGAGGGTTTAGTGGTTAATGGGTTTTGTGGTTTAGTGGTTTTAGTGGTTTTGTGATTCAAGGTTTTATGGTATAGTGGCTTTAGTGGTTTAGTGGTCTGGGGCTTTAGTGGGTTTAGGGTTTAGGGCTTTAGTGGTCTGGGCTTTTTCTGGGTTTTAAGCTTGGGGTTTGTGGATTTCGTGGGTTTTGGGCTTTGGGGTTTCAATGTTAGTGGTTATAGGTTTTCCATGTTGTGGTTTTAGGGTTTAACCCTAAAGTGGTTTAGTGGTCGAGTGGCATAGTGGTTTAGTGGTTTTCAGACCTAGTGGTTTTAGTGGTTTCGTTCAGGGTTTAGGGGTTTTAGGTGTCTGGGCTTTAGTGGTTTTGAGGGTTTAGGTTTCAGGGTTTCAGTGGCTTGTGGTTTAGTGCTTGTGATTCAGGTTTTGCATGGTTTAGTGGTTTAGTGGTTTAGGTCTGTAGGGTTTAGTGGTTTCAGTGGCTTTAGTGGCTTGTGGCTTTTCATGGATTCAAGGGCTTTTATGGCATATGGGTTTAGTGGTTTGTGGTCTGGGGCTTTAGTGGCTTTAGGGTTTAGGGTTTGGGTAGTCTAGGGCTTTTTGGGGTTTTAAGCTTCTGGGGTTTAAGATTTCGTGGGGCTTTCTGGGTTTTGGGTTTCACTATTAGTGGTTATAGGTTTTCCATGTTGTGGTTTTAGGTTTAACCCTAGAGGGTTTAGTGTCGAGGGCATATGGTTTAGTGGCTTTAGTGGTTTTCTGATTTCAGTGGTTTCATGGTTTAGTCCATTTTGGGCTTTAGTGGTCTGGTGGCTTAAGGTTTGAGGTTTGGGTGGCTTTAGGGATTTCGTGGGCTTTAGCTTTTGGGTTCTCAATCTTTAGTGGCTTTTATGGTTCTATGCATTTAGTGGTTTATGGCTCTAGTGGATTGTGGTTTCGGCTTTTTGGGTTTTGTGGCTTAGTGGTTTCAAAGTGTTGTGGTTATGGGGCTTTTTCCATGTTCGGGTTTAGGGTCTCGTGGTTTCGTGGGTTTTGGGGGTTTCAATGTTAGTGGTTATAGGTTTTCATTGTATAGGGTTTAACCCCTAGATGGGTTTAGTGTCTAGTGGCTATGTAGGTTTTAGTGGTTTGTGGTTTTCAGTGATTCAAGGCTTTGTGGTATGGGTTTAGTGGTCTGGGCTTTTTCGGGGTTTTTAGGGCTTAGTGGTTTCAATGTTAGTAGTTATAGGTTTTCCATGTTCGGGTTTTTGTGGTTTAACCCCTAGAGGGTTTAGGGGTTTAAGTGGTTTATGGTTTAGGGCTTTATGTGGTTTTTGTGATCCAAGGTTTTATGGTATGTGGTTTTGTGGTTTAGTGGTTTGGGGGCTTTAGTGGTTTGTGGTCTGGGCTTTTCGGGGTTTTAAGGTTTAGTGGTTTCAATGTTAGTGGTTATAGGTTTTCCATGTTCGGGTTTTAGTGGTTTAACCCTAGAAGATCGGGTTAGGTGGCTTGTGGTTCTGGGGATCTGGGGTCTGCGGGCTCAGTGGTCTGGGGTTTAGGGCTTCAGGGCTTTTGTGGGTTTAGGTCCCTGTGGTTTAGTGGTTTCAGGGTCTTGTGGCTTTTAGTGGGTTTAGTGGGCTTTGTGGTCTTTGGGGCTTTCAGTGGCTTTAGTGATTTCAGGCTTTTAGGTCTGGGGGCTTTATGTCAGTGGTCTGGGGTTTAGTGACTCCAGGGTCTTTATGGCATGTGGCTTCAGTGGTCTAGCGGTTTAGTGGTCTGGGTTTCAGTGGGTTTCTGGGGTCTGGCTGGCTCTAGGGCTCTGGGGGTTTTAGTGGTTTGGGGTCATAGTGGCTTAGTGGTTTCAGTGGTTTATCGATTCAAGGTTTTATGGCATAGTGGGTTTTAGGCTTTAGTAGGTTTAGTGGTCTGGGCTTTAGTGGTTTAGTGGTCTAGTGGTCTGGGCTAAGGGTTTAGTGGTTTCAATGTTAGGGTTATAGGTTTTCCATGTCTGGGTTTTTGTGGTTTAACCCTAGATGGTTTAGTGGTTATGGTTTTAGTGGTTTAGTGGTTTAGTGGTTTTGTGATTCAAGCGTTTTATGGTATAGTGGTTTGTGGTTTAGGGGTCTGGGGTTTAGGGTTTAGTGTTTAGTGGCTTTAGTGGTCTGGGCTTTTCGGGGTTTTAAGCTTCTGGGGTTTAGGATTTCGTGGCTTTCTGGGTCTCTGGGGTTTCACCGTTAGTGATATAGGTTTTCCATGTTAGTGGTTTTAGGGCTTTAACCCCTAGAGGCTTTAGTGGTCGAGGGTATAGTGGGTTTGTGGTTTTCAACTTCGTGGCTTTTAGGGCTTTGTCCATTTCGGGTTTATGGTTTCGGCTTTTATGGCTTTAAGGTTTAGTGGTTTAGTGATTTCGTGGGGCTTTAGTGGTTTTGGGGGTCTGGGCTTTTTCGCTTTTAAGGGTTTAGTGGTTTCAATGTTGTGGTTATAGGTTTTCCATGTTCTGGGTTTTTATGGTTTAACCCCTAGAGGGTTTAGTGGGTTTAGGGTGGTTTTAGTGGTTTCTAGGGCTTAGTGGATTTAGTGGTTTGTGGTCTGGGCTTTCGTGGGCTTTAGTGGCTTTTAGGGTTTTTGGGGTTTCAATGTTAGTGGCTATAGGTTTTCCATGTTGTGGTTTTATGGTTTAACCCTAGAGGGTTTAGTGGGTTAGTGGTCATATGGTTTAAGGCTTAGTGGCTTTTGTGATTCAAGGTTTTATGGCATAGGTTTGGGTTTAGGTTTGGGGCTTTGTGGCTTTAGTGGTCTGGGGCTTTTTGGGTTTTAAGGCTTCAGTGGCTTTCAATGTTATGGGTTATGGGTTTTCCATGTTCTGGGTTTTAGGGTTTAACCCTAGAGGGTTTAGTGGTTAAGTGGTTTAGGGATTTGTGGTTTAGTGGTTTTGTGATTCAAGGTTTTATGGTATAGTGGTTTAGTGGTTTAGGGTCTGGGGTTTAGTGTTTGTGGCTTTGTGGTCTGGGCTTTTCGGGTTTTAAGGTTTAGTGGTTTCAATGTTAGTGGTTATAGGTTTTCCATGTTCGGGGTTTTTGTGGTTTAACCCTAGAAGATCGAGTTTAGGGGTTTAGGGTCTGGGGCTTTAGGGCTTTCAGTGGCTTTGTGATTCAAGGTCTTAGTGGTATGTGGTTTAGGGTTTAGTGGTTTCTGTGGGTTTCAGGTCTGGTGGTTTAGTGGTTTGTGGCTCAGGTTTCAGTGGTTTTATGGTCATAGGCTTTAGTGGTTTAGTGGGTCTGGGGCTTTAGGGGTTTAGGTGGCTTTAGTAGTTTGTGCTTTCTGGGTTCTTAAGCTTGGGGTTTAGGATTCTGTGGGCTTTTCTGGGGTTTTAGGGGTTTCAATGTTAGTGGTTATAGGTTTTCCATGTTAGTGGTTTTAGGGTTTAACCCTGCAAAGGGTTTTAGTGGTCGAGTGTATGTGGTCTGGGGTCTGGGGGTTTTGTGGTTTTCAATCCCTAGTGGTTTTAGTGGTTTCTTTCCATGTTCTGGGGCTTTAGTGGTGTGGGCTTTTAGGGATCGTGGCTTTAGTGGCTCTCAATGTTGTAGTGGCTATAAGTCTTTCCATGGTCTGGGGTTTTGTGGCTTTGGGTTTCTTGGGGGTTCTCAATGTTGAGGTTATACGCTTTCAATGTTAGTGGTTTTGTGGTTTAAACCTAGAGGGTTTAGGGTCTATGATATAGTGGTTTAAGGTTTGTGGTTTTCAGTGATTCAATGTTTTATGGTATAGTGGTCTGTGTTTTAGTGGTCTCGGGCTTTTTTTGAGTTTTAGGGGTTTAGTGGTTCTAATGTTGTGGTTATAGGTTTTCCATGTCTAGGGGTTTTGTGGCTTTAACCCTGTAGGCTTTAGGGTTTAGTGGTTTTAGTGGCTTAGTGGTTTGTGGTTTCTAGGATCCAAGGTTTTATGGCATATGGTTTAGTGGGTTTAGGGTTTCTGGGGTTTGTGGGCTTTTTGTGGCTTTATGGTCTGGGGCTTTTCGGGTTTTAAGGTTTTAGTGGTTTCAATGTTAGGGTTATAGGTTTTCCATGTTCGGGTTTTAGTGGTTTAACCCCGTAAGATCGGGGTTTAGGGTTTAGTGGTCTGGGTCTGGGCTTTGGGTTTAGGGCTCTGGGTTTAAGGTTTAGGGTCTGGGCTTTAGCGTTTAGGGTTTAGTGGCTTTAGGGTCTCAGGGCTTAGGGGCTTTAGGTTTTAGGTCTGGGGTTTGTGGCTTTAGTGATTAGTGGCTTTAGTGGTCTTGGGGCTTTAGGGCTTGTGAGTTTCAGTGGCTTTAGTGGCTTTGGGCCTAGGCTTTAGGCTTAGTGGCTCTCGTGATTCAGGGTGCTTATGGCATGTGGTCTAGTGGTCTGTGGCTTTCAGGGGTCTGGGCTCAGGTCAGGGTCTGGGGCTCTGGGTCTGGGGCATAGGGCTTTATGGCTTCAGTGGCTTTATCGATCTCAGGGTTTCTATGGCATAGTGGCTTAGTGGTCTGGGGTTTGTGGCTTTGTGAGCTTTAGTGGTCTGGGCTTTTTGGGCAGTGGCTCTCAAATGTTGTGGCTATAGGTCTTTCCAAATGTCTGGTTTTTAGGGCTTAACCCTAGCAGGGTTTAGTGTCATGGTCTTAGTGGCTTTAGTGGCTCAGTGGCTTTCTGTGATCCAAGGCCTTTATGGCATGTGGCTTCAGGTTTAGTGGCTCTGTTTAGTGGCTTTAGGGTCTAGGGCTTTGTGAGCTCAGTGGTCTGGGCTTTTGGGTGTTAAGCTTCTGGGGTTTGTGGATTTCGTGGGCTTTTGCTTTTGGGGTTTCACCGTTAGGGTTATAGGTTTTCCGTGTTAGTGGTTTTAGGTTTAACCCTAAAGTGGTTTAGTGGTCGAGGGTATGGGGTTTGTGGGTTTTCAACTTAGTGGTTTTAGTGGTTTGTCCATTTCTGGGGTTTGTGGTCTGGGCTTTTTTGTGGTTTTAAGGTTTAGTGGTTTTAGGATTTCAGGGCTTAGTGGTTTCGGGGTTTTCACTTAGTGGTTTTAGGGTTTGTCCATTTAGTGGTTTAGTGGTTTAGCTTTCTGGGGCTTTTCTTGCTTTTTAAGGCTTTAGTGGTTTCAATGTTAGTGGTTATAGGTTTTCCATGTTTCTGGTTTTGTGGCTTTAGTGGCTCTGGCTTCTGGGGTTTTAAGCTTTGGGGTATAGGATTTCGTGGGCTTTGGGTTTTCTGCTTCAATCGTTGTATAGGGTTTTCCATGTTAGTGGTTTTTGTGGCTTAACCCTAGAGGGTTTGAGGCTTTGAGCGGTATAGTGGCTTAGTGGCTTTAGGGTCTGGGGTTTGTGGTTTAGTGGTCTGGGCTTTTTGGGGTTTTAAGGGCTTTAGTGGTTTCAATGTTAGGGTTATAGGTTTTCCATGTTCTGGTTTTATGGGTTTAACCCTGCAGGGTTTTAGGGTTAGTGGCCTTTAGTGGTTTAGTGGTTTAGTGGCTCTTTGTCATCCGAGGTCTTTATGGAATAGGGTTTAGTGGCTTCAGTGGTCTGGGCTTTAGGGTCTGGGCTTCAGTGGTTTAGTGGTTTTAGTGGCTTAGTGGCTTGTGGCTTTCGTGATCCAGGGCCTTTGATGGGCATAGTGGCTTAGTGGCTTTAGTGGTCTGGGCGTAGGGGCTCAGGGTGCAGGGTCTTAGTGGCTTTAGAGCTTCAGCTTTTCTGGGCTTTTAAGCTTTGGGGCTTAGGATTACGTGGGCTTTGGGTTTTTGGGGGCTTTCACTCGCTAGGGTTATAGTGCTTTTCCATGTTAGTGGTTTTAGGGTTTAACCCTTAAGTGGTTTACTGCTGAGGGTATAGTGGTTTAGTGGTTTTCAATTTAGTGGTTTAGTGGTTTGTCCATTTCTGGGTTTAGTGGTCTGGGCTTTTAGTGGTTTTTAAAGTTTAGTGGTTTAGGATTTCTGTGGATTAGCGCTTTGGGTTTTCAATTTAGTGGTTTTAGTGGTTTGTCCATTTAGTGTTTATGGTTTAGTGGTTTAGTGGTCTGGGCTTTTTGGCTTTTTAAGGTTTAGCTTTCATTGTTAGTGGTTATAGGTTTTCCATGTTCAGGTTTTTGTGGTTTAGCGTTGGCTTCTGGGGTTTCAATGTCAGGGGTTATAGTGCTTTCAATGTTAGTGGTTTTAGTGGTTTAACCCTAGAGGGTTTAGGGTTAAGGGTATGTGGGTTTAAGGCTTTAGTGGCTTTGTGATTCAAGGTTTTAAGGTATAGTGGCTTCAGTGGTTTAGTGGTCTGGGCTTTTTCGAGCTCTTAAGGTTTAGTGGTTTCTCAATGTTAGAGTTATAGGTTTTCCATGTCTGGGTTTTAGGTTTAACCCTGCAGGGTTTAGTGGTTAAGTGGTTTTATGGGTTTAGTGGTTTAGGGGCTTTTGTGATCCAAGGTTTTGTGGTATAGTGGTTTAGTGGTTTCAGGGTTAAGTGGGTTTAGTGGTTTAGTGGTCTGGGCTTTTTGGGTTTTAAGGTTTAGCCTTTCAAATGTTAGGGGTTATAGGTTTCTTCCATGTTCGGGTTTTGTAGGTTTAACCCTAGAAGATCGGGTTTAGGTTTAGTGGTCTGGGTTTCTGGGTTCTGGGGCTTTAGTGGTCTGGGTTTAGGTTTAGGGTCTGGGCTTTAGCGTTTCAGTGGTTTTAGTGGGTCTTAGGGTCTGTGGTTTAGTGGTTTAGGTCTTTGTGGCTCTGGGGGTTTCAGTGGTTTAGGGATTAGTGGTTTAGTGGTCTGGGCTTTAGTGGCTTAGAGTTTAGTGGTTTCAGTGGTTTCTGGGGTTTTAGTGGCTTTAGGGTTTCAGTGGCTTTCGTGATTCAAGGCTTTTATGGCATAGTGGTTTAGGGTCTGGGGTTTAGGGTCTGGGCTTTAGGGTTAGTGGCTCTGGGGTTTTGGGTCTGCATGTGGCTTTAGTGGTTTAGTGTTTATTGATTCAAGGTTTTATGGCATAGGGTTTAGTGGTCTGGGGGTTTAGGGCTTCAGGGTTTAGTGGTCTGGGGCTTTTTGGTAGGGTTTCAATGTTAGGGTTATAGGTTTTCAATGTCTGGTTTTAGGGTTTAACCCTGAGGGTTTTAGTGGTTAAGTGGTTTTAGGCTTTAGTGGTTTTAGTGGTATCGTGATTCAAGGTCTTTATGGTATAGTGGTTTAGTGGCTTTAGGGTTTGGTTTAGTGGTTTAGTGGTTCGGTGGTTTGGAGCTTTAGTGGTCTGGGCTCTTTTGGGTGTTGCTTCTCGGGGGCTTTAGGATTTCAGTGGCTTCTGTGGGTCTTTGGGGTTTCACCGTTGTGGGTTATAGTGCTTTCCGTGTTAGTGGTTTTAGTGGCTTTAACCCTGAAAGTGTTTAGTGGTCGAGGGTACTGGGGTTTGGGGGTTTTCAACTTGTGGGGTTTTAGGGTTTGTCCATTTCTGGGTTTAGGGTCTGGGCTTTTAGGGTTTTAAGGTTTAGTGGTTTAGGATTTCAGTGGGCTTAGTGGTTTTCGGGTTTTCAACTCTAGTGGTTTTAGTGGTTTGATCCATTTAGTGGCTTTAGGGTTTAGGGCTTTGGGCTTTTCCGCTTTTAAGGTTTAGTGGTTTCAAATGTTAGTGGTTATAGTGTTTTCCATGTCTTGGTCTTGAGGTTTAGGGTCTCGGGCTTTGCTCTGGGTCTTTAAGTCTTGGGGGCATGGGATTCTGTGGGTTTCTTGGCTTCTGCTCACTGTTGTAGGGTTATAGTTTTCCATGTTAGGGTTTTTAGTGGTTTAACCCCAGAGGGTCAGGGTTAGGGCGGTATTAGGGTTTAGGGTCTGGGGTTTTGTAGGGTTTGTGGTCTGGGCTTTTCGGGGTTTTAAGGTTTGGGGTTTCAATGTTAGTGGTTATAGGTTTTCCATGTTTGGGTTTTTGTGGTTTAACCCTAGAGGGCTTTAGGGTTATGGGCTTTTGAGGGTTTTAGTGGTTTAGGGTTTTGTCATTCAAGGTTTTATGGAATAGGTTTCAGTGGTTTAGTGGTCTGCTTCTGGGTCTGGGTTTCAGTGGTTTAGGGTTTAGGGTCTTGTGATTCGGGGCTTTTATGGTATAGTGGCTTAGTGGCTTTAGGGTCTGGGTGCAGTGGCTTAGTGCAGTGGCCTAGGGTTTCTAGAGTTTCAGGCTTTGGTTTTAAGCCTTTGGGGGCTTTAGGATTACAGGGCTTTTGGGCTTTGGGGTTTCACCGTTAGGTTATAGGTTTTCCATGTTAGTGGTTTTAGGGTTTAACCCTTAAGGGTTTAGTGGTTGAGGGTATAGGGTTTAGTGGTTTTCAATTTAGTGGTTTTAGGGTTTTGTCCATTTTGGGTTTAGTGGTCTGGGCTTTTAGTGGTTTTAAAGTTTAGTGGTTTAGGGATTTTCAGTGATTAGCGTTTGGGGTTTTTCAATTTAGGGTTTTAGGGTTTGATCCATTTAGTGTTTTCATGGTTTAGTGGTTTAGAGTTTGGGCTTTCTTTGGGTTTTTAAGGTTTAGGCTTTCATTGTTAGTGGTTATAGGTTTTCCATGTTTGGGTTTTAGTGGTTTAGCGTTTTGGGTTTTGGGGTTTCAATGTCAGGGGGTTTATAGGTTTTCAATGTTGGGGTTTTAGGGTTTAACCCCTAGAGGGTTTAGAGTTGCGGTATAGGGTTTTAAGGTTTAGTGGCTTTTGTGATTCAAGGTTTTATGGTATAGTGGTTTAGTGGTTTAGTGGCTCTGGGCTTTTCGAGTTTTTAAGGTTTAGTGGTTTCAATGTTAGAGTTATAGGTTTTCCATGTTCGGGTTTTGTGGTTTAACCCTAGAGGGTTTAGGGTTATGGTTTTTAGTGGTTTAGTGGTTTAGGGTTTTCGTGATCCAAGGTTTTATGGTATAGGGTTTTAGTGGTTTGTGGTTTGGGGGTTTAGTGGTTTAGTGGTCTGGGGCTTTTGGGGTTTTAAGGTTTAGCGCTTTCAATGTTAGGGGTTATAGGTTTTCCATGTTTGGGGTTTTTGTGGTTTAACCCTAGAAGATCGGGGTTTAGTGGCTTTAGTGGTCTGGGTTTCTGGGGTTTAGGGGTTTAGGGTCTGGGGTTTAGGGTTTAGTGTCTGGGCTTTAGCGTCTAGGGTTTAGGGTTTAGGTCTGTGGCTTAGGGTTTAGGTTTTAGGGGTTTGGGGTTTAGTGGCTTTAGGGATTAGTGGCTTTAGTGGTCTGGGCTTTAGGGCTTTCAGAGCTTTAGGGCTTTAGTGGTCTTGGGCTCAGTGGCTTAGGGCTTTAGTGGCTTTGTGATCTGCGCTTTTATGGCATAGTGGTTTAGGGGCTGGGGGCTTTAGGGTCTGGGGTCTTTAGTGTCAGGGGCTCTAGGGGCTTGGGTCTGGGCTATGTGGCTTAGTGGCTTTAGGGTTTATCGATCCAGGGCTTTTATGGCATAGTGGTCTAGGGCTCTGGGGCTTTAGTGGCTTTAGTGGTCTGGGCTTTCTTTGGGCTAGGGTTTCAATGTTAGTGGCTTTAGTGGTCTCGTGATTCAGGGTTTTATGGCATAGTGGCTTTAGGGTCTGGGTTTCAGTGGTCTCTGGGGGCTCTGGGTCTGGGGTATAGTGGCTTTAGTGGCTTTAGTGGCTTATTGATTCAAGGTTTTATGGTATAGTGGTTTAGTGGGTTTAGTGGTTTAGGGGTCTGGGGTTTAGGGTTTAGTGGTTTAGGGTTTTCGGGCTTTTTAGGGTAGGGTTTTCAATGTTAGGTTATAGGCTTTTCAATGTTCTGGGTTTTAGGGTTTAACCCTAGAGGGTTTAGTGGTTGAGCGGTTTTAGTGGTTTAGTGGCTTCAGTGGCTTTCTGTGATCCAAGGTCTTTATGGCATAGGGCTTTAGTGGCTTTAGTGGTCTGGGTTTAGTGGCTTTAGTGGTTTAGGGTTTAGAGTTTAGTGGTCTGGGCTTTTCGGGTTTTAAGCTTTGGGGTTTGTGGATTTCGTGGGCTTTCTGGGCTTTTGGGGTTTCACTCGTTAGTGGTTATAGGTCTTTCCGTGTTGTGGTTTTAGGGTTTAACCCTAAATGGTTTAGGGTTGAGGGTATGGGGTTTAGGGTTTTCAACTTAGTGGTTTTAGTGGTTTGTCCATTTCGGGGTTTAGTGGTTTGGGGCTTTTAGTGGTTTTAAGGCTTTTAGTGGTTTAGGATTTCGTGGGCTTAGTGGATCTGGGTTTCACTTAGTGGTTTTAGGTTTGTCCATTTAGTGGTTTAGTGGTTTAGGATCTGGGCTTTTCCCGTTTTTTAAGGCTTAGTGGTTTCAATGTTAGTGGTTATAGGTCTTTCCATGTTCTGGGTTTTGTGGCTCAGTGGTCTGGGCTTTTCCTGGGTTTTAAGCTTTTGGTGGCATATGACTTTCGTGGGGCTTTCTGGCTTTTCTGGGTTTCACTGTTAGTGGTTATAGGTCTTTCCATGTTAGTGGTTTTAGGGTTTAACCCCTAGAGGGTTTTAGTGGTTAGGCGGTATAGTGGCTTTAGTGGTTTAGGGTCTGGGGGCTTTTAGTGGCTTTAGTGGTCTGGGGCTTTTTCGGGGGTTTTTAAGGTTTAGTGGTTTCAATGTTGTGGTTATAGGTTTTCCATGTCTGGGGTTTTAGGTTTAACCCTTTAGAGGGTTTAGGGTTAAGGCGGGTTTTAGGGTTTAGTGGTCTTAGTGGTTTTGTCATCTCAAGGTCTTGATGGAATAGGTTTAGTGGCTTTAGGTCTGGGCTTCAGGGTCTGGGTTTCAGTGGCTTTAGTGGCTTTAGTGGTTTAGTGGCCTCAGTGATCCAAGGCCTTTATGGCATGGTGGCTTCAGCTTTAGGGTCTGGGCTCAGTGGCTCTAGGCTTAGTGGCTTTTGAGTTTCAGGCTTTTGCTTTTAAGCTCTGGGGGTTTGAGGATTACAGGGGCTCTTGGGGTTTCTGGGGGTCTCACTGTTAGTGGTTATAGTGCCTTCCATGTTAGGCTTTAACCCCTAAAGCGGTTTAGGGTCGAGGGTATAGTGGTTTGGGGTTTTCACCTAGTGGTTTTAGGGTTTGTCCATTTTGGGTTTAGTGGTCTGGGCTTTTAGTGGTTTTAAAGCTTTGTGGTTTAGGATTTTAGTGGGATTAGCGTCTGGGGTTTTCAATTTCATGGTTTTAGGGTTTGTCCATTTAGTGTTTAGTGGTTTAGTGGTTTAGTGGTCTGGGCTTTTTGGGTTTTTAAGGTTTAGTGGTTTCAATGTTAGGGGAGTTATGGGTTTTCCATGTCTGGGGTTTTAGGTTTAGGGCTCTTTGTGGCTTTGGGGTTTCAAAGTCTATAGTGGTTATAGGTTTTCAATGTTAGTGGTTTTAGGGTTTAACCCCTAGAGGGTTTAGTGGTTAGCGGGTATAGTGGTTTGAGCGTTTAGTGGTCTCGTGATTCAGGGTTTTATGGCATGGGTTTGTGGTTTAGTGGTCTGGGCTTTTTGAGTTTTAAGGTTTAGTGGTTTCAATGTTAGAGTTATAGGTTTTCCATGTTCTGGGTTTTTAGTGGTTTAACCCCTAGAGGGTTTAGGGTTATGGGTTTTAGTGGTTTAGTGGGTTTAGTGGTTTTGTGATCCAAGGTTTTATGGTATAGTGGTTTAGGGTTTAGGTTTGGGGTTTTAGTGGTTTGTGGTTTAGTGGGTTTTAGTGGTTTGGGCTTTTTGGGTTTTAAGGTTTAGCGTTTCAATGTTAGGGTTATAGGTTTTCCATGTTTGGGTTTTTAGGGTTTAACCCCTAGAAGATTAGGGTTTAGTGGCTTCAGTGGTCTGGGTTTCTGGGGTCTTTGGGTTTAGGTCTGGGGTTTAGGGTTTAGTGGTCTGGGGCTTTAGCGCTTTAGTGGTTTAGTGGGTTTAGGGTCTCGTGGCTTAGGTTTTAGGGTCTGGGGGTTTAGTGGTTTAGGGATTGCAGGGTTTAGGGTCTGGGCTTTTGAGGGCTTTCAGGGTTTAGTGTTTGTGGTTTTGGGTTTCAGGCTTAGGGTCTGGGGGCTTTAGGGTCTGGGGTTTAGTGGCTTCTAGTGGCTTTTGTGATCTCAGGGCTCTTTATGGTATAGTGGCTTTAGGGTCTGGGGTTTTAGTGGTTTAGGCTTTAGGGTCTGGGGTTTCTGGGTTTCTGGGGCATAGTGGGTTTAGGGTTTAGTGGTTTATCGATTCTAGGTTTTATGGTATAGGGTTTAGTGGTTTAGGGTTTAGGGTCTGGGGTTTTAGTGGTTTGGGGCTTTTTTTGGTAGGATTTTAATGTTAGTGGTTATAGGCTTTTCAATGTCTGGGGTTTTTGGGTTTAACCCTAGAGGGTTTAGTGGTTAAGAGTTTTAGGGTTTAGTGGTTTCTGGGTTTAGGGCTTTTGTGGTTTCTGGGGGTTTAGGGTCTGGGGTTTAGGGTTTGTGGCTTTCGTGATTCAAGGTTTTATGGCATAGTGGCTTTAGTGGTCTGGGCTTTAGTGGTTTTGTGGCTTTAGTGGTTTGGGGGCTCTGGGTCTGGGGTATAGGGTTTAGTGGGTTTAGGGTTTATTGATTCTAGGTTTTATGGTATAGGGTTTAGGGTTTAGTGGTTTAGTGGTTTGGGGTTTAGGGTTTAGTGGTTTTAGTGGTTTGGGCTTTTTTGGTAGGATTTTAATGTTAGGGTTATAGGTTTTCAATGTTTGGGTTTTTGGGTTTAACCCTTAGAGGGTTTTAGTGGTTAAGCAGTTTTAGTGGTTTAGTGGGTTTTGTGATTCAAGGGCTTTTATGGCATAGTGGTTTAGTGGCTTTAGGGTCTGGGTTTCAGGGTGTTTAGTGGCTTTAGTGGTTTAGAGCTTCAGTGGTCTGGGCTTTTTGGGGCTTTTAAGCTTCTGGGGCTTTAGGAATCTGTGGGTTTTGGGCTTTTGGGGTTTCACTGTTAGTGGTTATAGGTTTTTCCATGTTAGTGGTTTTAGGGTTTAACCCTAGAGCGGTTTAGGGTTGAGGGTATAGTGGTTTAGTGGTTTTCAATTTAGTAGGTTTTAGTGGTTTGTCCATTTTTGGCTTTAGTGGTCTGGGCTTTTAGTGGTTTTAAAGGTTTAGTGGTTTAGGATTTTAGGGATTAGCGTTTTGGGGTTTTCAATTTAGTGGCTTTTAGGTTTGTCCATTTGAGGGTTTAGTGGCTTCAGTGGCTTTAGTGGTCTGGGCTTTTTGGGTTTTAAGGTTTGTGGCTTTCAGGTGTTGTGGTTATAGGTTTTCCATGTTCGGGGTTTTATGGTTTAGGGCTTTGGGGTTTTGGGGTTTCAATGTATAGTGGTTATAGTGTTTTCAATGTTAGGGTTTTTAGGGTTTAACCCCTAGAGGGTTTAGTGGTTGTGGTATGGGTTTGAGGTTTAGTGGTTTTGTGATTCAAGGTTTTATGGTATAGTGGTTTAGTGGTTTAGTGGTCTTGGGGGCTTTTTGGGTTTTTAAGGTTTAGTGGTTTCAATGTTAGAGTTATAGGTTTTCCATGTTCTGGGGTTTTTAGTGGTTTAACCCTAGAGGGTTTAGTGGTTAAGGGTTTTAGTGGTTTAGTGGTTTAGTGGTTTCTGTGATTCAAGGTTTTATGGCATAGTGGTTTTAGTGGTTTAGGGTTTCTGGGGTTTAGTGGTTTAGGGGTTTGTGGGTTTAGTGGTCTGGGCTTTTGGGTTTTGTGGTTTAGTGGTTTCAATGTTAGGGTTATAGGCTTTTCCATGTTTCGGGTTTTGTGGTTTAACCCTAGAAGATTGGGTTTAGTGGTTTAGTGGTCTGGGCTTCTGGGTTTGGGTTTAGTGGTCTGGGTTTAGGGCTTTAGTGGTCTGGGCTTTAGCGCTAGTGGTTTAGTGGTTTAGGGTTCTGTGGCCTAGGCTTTTGGGTCTGGGGGTTAGGCTTCAGTGATTAGGCTTCTAGGGTCTGGGGCTTTAGTGGCTTCAGTGGTTTTAGTGTTTAGTGGTCTTTGGGCTTTAGGCTCTGGGGGTTCAGGGGTCTGGGGGCTTTAGGGTTTAGGGCTCTCGTGATTCAGGTGTCTTATGGTATGGGGCTTCAGTGGTCTTGGGGTTTAGTGGTTTTAGTGGTTTGGGGTTTTGGGGTTCTAGGGTCTGTAGGGTTTTATGGGTTTAGTGGTTTATCGATTCTAGGTTTTATGGTATAGTGGTTTAGGGCTTTAGGGTTTGTGGTCTGGGGTTTGTGGTTTTTAGTGGTTTAGGGTCTGGGCTTTTTGGGTAGGATTTTAATGTTAGTGGTTATAGGTTTTTCAATGTTTGGGGTTTTTTTGGGGTTTAACCCTGTAGGGTTTAGGGTTAAGAGTTTTAGTGGTTTAGTGGTTTTTGGGTTTCTAGGTTTAGTGGTCTTGGGGTTTAGGGTCTGGGGGTTTAGGGTTTAGTGGCTTTTGTGATTCAAGGCTTTAGTGGCTATAGTGGCTTTAGTGGTTCTGGGGTTTCAGTGGCTTTAGTGGCTTTAGTGGTTTGGGGGCTTTTGGGTCTGGGGTATGTGGCTTTAGGGTTTAGGGTTTCATTGATTCTAGGTTTTGTGGTATAGTGGTTTAGGGTTTTAGTGGTTTGTGGTCTGGGGTTTAGGGTTTAGTGGTTTAGTGGTTTGGGGCTTTTTTGGTAGGATTTTCTAATGTTGAGGGTTATAGGTTTTCAATGTTTGGGTTTTTGTGGGTTTAACCCTAGAGGGTTTAGTGGTTAAGAGGTTTTTAGGTTTAGTGGTTTTGTGATTCAAGGTTTTATGGTATAGTGGGTTTAGTGGTTTAGTGGTCTGGGTTTAGGGGGTCTAGTGGCTTTAGGGCTTCAGAGTTTAGTGGTCTGGGCTTTCTCGGGGTTTTAAGCTTTCGGGGTTTAGGAATTTCGGGTGGCTTTTGGGCTTTTGGGGTTTCACTGTTAGTGGTTATAGGCTTTTCCATGTTGTGGTTTTTAGGGTTTTAACCCTAAAGGGTTTAGTGGTTGAGGGTATAGGGTTTAGTGGTTTTCAATTTAGTGGTTTTAGTGGTTTGTCCATGTTTTTGTGGTTTAGTGGTCTGGGCTTTTAGTGGTTTTAAAGGTTTAGTGGTTTAGGATTTTAGTGGGATTAGCGTTTGGGGTTTTCAATTTAGGGTTTTAGTGGTTTGTCCATTTAGTGGTTTAGTGGTTTAGGGGTCTGGGCTTTTTGGTTTTTAAGGTTTAGTGGTTTCAATGTTAGTGGTTATAGGTTTTCCATGTCTGGGGTTTTAGTGGTTTAGTGGCTTTTGGGTTTTGGGGTTTCAATTATAGGGTTATAGGTTTTCAATGTTAGGGTTTTAGTGGTTTAACCCTAGAGGGTTTTAGTGGTTAGTGGTATAGGGTTTGAGGTTTAGTGGTTTTGTGATCTCAAGGGTTTTATGGTATAGTGGTTTTAGGGTTTAGTGGTCTGGGCTTTTTTGAGTTTTAAGGTTTAGTGGTTTCAATGTTAGAGTTATAGGTTTTCCATGTTCGGGGTTTTAGTGGTTTAACCCTAGAGGGTTTAGGGTTAAGGGTTTTAGTGGTTTAGGGTTTAGTGGTTTTGTGATCCAAGGTTTTATGGTATAGGGTTTAGTGGTTTAGGTTTTGGGTGGTTTTAGGGTTTAGTGGTTTCAGTGGGTTTAGTGGTCTGGGGCTTTTCGGGTTTTAAGGTTTAGTGGTTTCAATGTTAGTGGTTATAGGTTTTCCATGTTTGGGTTTTTTGTAGGTTTAACCCTAGAAGATTGGGTTTAGTGGTTTGTGGTCTGGGCTTTGGGTCTGGGTTTTAGGGTCTGGGGTTTAGTGGGTTTAGGGTCTGGGCTTTAGCGCTTTAGGGTTTAGTGGTTCGGTGGTTTAGGTTTTAGTGGTCTGGGGTTTGGGGGTTAGTGGCTTTAGGGATTAGTGGTTTAGGGTCTGGGCTTTAGGGTTTTAGTGGCTTTAGTGGCTTTAGGGTTTCTGGGTTACAGGGTTTAGTGGTCTGGGGGCTTTAGTGGTCTGGGGGCTTTAGTGGTTTAGTGGCTTTTGTGATTCAAGGGCTTTTATGGCATAGTGGTTTAGTGGTCTGGGTTTAGGGTTTAGTGGTTTAGTGGTCTGGGGTCTTGGGTCTGGGCATAGTGGTTTAGGGTTTAGTGGTTTATTGATTCTAGGTTTTATGGTATAGGGTTTAGTGGTTTAGTGGTCTGGGGTTTAGTGGCTTCAGGGTTTAGGGTCTGGGCTTTTTTGGTAGGATTTTAATGTTAGTGGTTATAGGTTTTTCAATGTTCTGGGTTTTTGGGTTTAACCCCTAGAGGGTTTAGTGGTTAAGAGTTTTAGGGCTTTAGTGGTCTCGGGGTTTAGTGGGTTTCAGGGTCTGGGGGTTTAGGGTCTGGGGCTTTAGTGGCTTTAGTGGCTTTGTGATTCAAGGCTTTTATGGCATAGGGGCTTTAGGGTCTGGGCTTTAGTGGTTTAGTGGTTTCAGGGTCTGGGGGTCTCTGGGTCTGGGCATAGTGGCTTTAGGGTTTAGTGGTTTATTGATTCTAGGTTTTATGGTATAGTGGTTTAGTGGTTTAGTGGTTTAGTGGTTTGGGCTTTTTGGTAGGATTTTAATGTTAGTGGTTATAGGTTTTCAATGTTTGGGTTTTGGGTTTAACCCCTAGAGGGTTTAGGGTTAAGAGTTTTAGGGTTTAAGGTTTTGTGATTCAAGGTCTTTATGGTATAGGGTTTAGTGGTTTAGGGGTCTGGGGCTTTAGTGGGTTAGTGGTTTAGGGGTTTAGAGTTTAGTGGGTCTCAGGGCGCTTTGGGGTCTTTAAGCTCTGGGGTTTAGGGAATCCGTGGGCTTTTGGGCTTTTGGGGGTTTCACCGTTAGTGGCTATAGGTCTTTCCATGTTAGGGTGTTAGTGGTTTAACCCTAAAGTGGTTTATGGTCTGAGGGTATAGTGATTATGGGTTTTCAATTTAGGGGTTTTAGGGTTTGTCCATTTTCGTTTAGTGGTCTGGGCTTTTTAGGGTTTTAAAGCTTTAGTGGTTTAGGATTCTCAGGGATTAGCGTTTGGGTTTTCAATTTAGGGTTTTAGTGGTTTGTCCATTTAGTGTTTAGTGGTTTAGTGGTTTAGTGGTCTGGGGCTTTTTGGGTTTTTAAGGTTTAGTGGTTTCAATGTTAGTGGTTATAGGTTTTCCATGTTCTGGGGTTTTTAGTGGTTTTAGTGGTTTTCTGGGTTTTGGGGGTTTTCAATTATAGTGGTTATAGGTTTTCAATGTTAGTGGTTTTAGGGTTTAACCCCTAGAGGGTTTAGTGGTTAAGGGTATAGGGTTTAGGGTTTAGGGTTTTCGTGATTCAAGGTTTTATGGTATAGGGTTTAGTGGTTTAGTGGTTTGGGCTTTTTGAGTTTTAAGGTTTAGTGTTTCAATGTTAGAGTTATAGGTTTTCCATGTTTGGGTTTTAGGGTTTAACCCTAGAGGGTTTAGGGTTAAGGGTTTTAGGGTTTAGTGGTTTAGTGGTTTTGTGATCCAAGGTTTTATGGTATAGTGGTTTGTGGTTTAGGTTTTGGGGTTTAGTGGCTTTAGGGCTTTAGTGGCTTTAGTGGCTCTGGGGCTTTTCGGGGTTTTAAGGTTTAGTGGTTTCAATGTTAGGGTTATAGGTTTTCCATGTTTGGGGTTTTTTGTGGTTTAACCCCTAGAAGATCGGGTTTTAGTGGTTTAGGGGTCTGGGTTTTCAGGGTCTGGGTTTAGGTTTGGGTTTAGGGTTTAGTGGTCTGGGCTTTAGCGCTTTAGGGTTTAGGGTTTAGGGTTCAGTGGTTTAGTGGTTTAGGTTTTAGGGTCTGGGGGTTAGTGGTTTAGGATTAGGGCTTTAGGGTCTGGGCTTTAGTGGCTTTAGTGGCTTTAGGGTTTAGGGTTTCTGGGCTCAGGGGCTTAGGGTTTGGGGTTTAGGGTCTGGGGGCTTCAGGGTTTGTGGCTTTTGTGATCTGGGTTTTATGGTATAGGGTTTAGTGGTCTGGGTCTTAGGGTTTAGTGGCTTTAGTGGTCTGGGGGCTTTGGGGTCTGGGCATAGGGTTTAGTGGTTTAGTGGTTTATTGATTCTAGGTTTTATGGTATGTGGTTTAGGGTTTAGGGTTTAGGGTTTGGGGTTTAGGGTTTCAGGGTTTAGTGGTCTGGGCTTTTTGGTAGGATTTTAATGTTGTGGTTATAGGTTTTCAATGTTTGGGCTTTTTGGGTTTAACCCCTAGAGGGTTTAGTGGTTAAGAGTTTTAGGGTTTAGTGGTTTCTGGGTTTAGTGGTTTAGGGTCTGGGGTTTAGGGTCTGGGGCTTTAGGGTTTAGTGGCTTTGTGATTCAAGGCTTTTACGGCATAGTGGCTTTAGTGGTCTGGGCTTAGTGGTTTCAGGGTTTAGGGCTCTGGGGGCTCTGGGTCTGCATAGGGCTTAGTGGCTTTAGTGGCTTTATTGATTCTAGGTTTTATGGTATAGGGTTTAGGGTTTAGGGTTTAGGGTTTGGGGTTTAGGGTTTAGGGTTTAGGGTTTGGGCTTTTTTGGTAGGATTTTAATGTTAGGGTTATAGGTTTTCAATGTTTGGGTTTTTGGGTTTAACCCTAGAGGGTTTAGGGTTAAGAGTTTTAGGGTTTAGGGTTTTGTGATTCAAGGTTTTATGGTATAGGGTTTAGGGTTTAGGGTTTGGGTTTAGGGGTTAGGGTTTAGGGTTTAGAGTTTAGGGTTTGGGCTTTTTGGGTTTTAAGCTTTGGGGTTTAGGAATTCAGGGGTTTTGGGTTTTGGGGTTTCACTGTTAGGGCTATAGGTTTTCCATGTTAGGTTTTAGGGTTTAACCCTAAAGGGTTTAGGGTTTAGGCCTAAACCCTAAATCCAAAACCCCAAACCCTGAACCCTTAAACCCCAAATCCTAAACCCTAAAGCCTAAACACAAAACCCGAAACCATAAACCCTAAACTATAAAATAAAAAATCCTAAACCCTAAACCGTTAACCCTAAATCCTAAGCACAAAACCCTAAACCTTAAACAATAAAACTTGAAATCTTAGACCCTAAACCCTAAAACCTAAAAAAATAAACCGTAAACCAAAACCCCAAACCCTAAACCCTAAAATGCTAAACCCTAAACTATAAAACCGAAAATCTTAAACCCAAAACCTGAAACCTAAAAAAAAACCCTAAACCAAAACCCCAAACCCTAGACTCTGATCCCCAAACCCTTAACCCTAGATCTAAAACCCTAACATTGAAACTCTAAACCCTAAAATCTAAAACCCTAAACCCTAAACCCTAAATCCTAAACACAAAACCTTAAACCATAAATCCTAAACACAAAACCCTAAACCCAAAACCCTAAACCATAAAACCTGAAATCTTAAACCCTAAACCCCAAAACCTAAAAAAATAAACCCTAAAACCCCAAACCTAAACCCTAAACCCTGATCGCTAAACACTAAACCCTAAAACCTAAAATCGTAAACCCTAAACCCTTAACACTAAACTGTAAAACCCTAAACCCTAAACCCCCAGCCCTAAATCCTAAACAACAAAACATGAAATCTTAGACCCTAAACCCTAAAACCTAAAAAAATAAACCCTAAACAATAACCCCAAACCTAAACCCTAAACCCTGATCCTCAAACCCCAAACCCTAAAACCTAAAATGTAAAACCCAAAAACCCTAACCTGGAAAACCTAAAACCCTAACATTGAAACCCCAAACCCTAAACTCTAAACCATAAAGACTAAATCAAAAACACAAAACCCTAAACCCTAAACTATAAATCTGGAAATCCTAAACCCTAAACCCTAAACTATAAAACCAGAAATCTTAATCCCAAAACCCTAAACCCTAAAGTGTAAAACCCAAAAACCCTAAATGGAAAACCTAAAACCCTAACATTGAAACCCTAAACCCTAAACTCTAAACCATAAAGACTAAATCCAAAAACACAAAACCCTAAACCCTAAACTATAAATCTGAAAATCCTAAACCCTACACTCTAAAACCCTAAAACCCCAAATCATAAACCCTAAAACGTAAAATCCTAAAACCCTAACATTGAAACCCTATACCCTGAACCCTTAAACCCCAAATCCTAAACCCTAAAGCCTAAACACAAAACCCTAAACCCTAAACTATAAAATAAAAAATCCTAAACCCTAAACCGTTAACCCTAAATCCTAAACATAAAACCCTAAACCTTAAACAATAAAACTTGAAATCTCAGACCCTAAACCCTAAAACCTAAAAAAATAAACGGTAAACCAAAACCCCAAACCCTAAACCCTGATCCCTAAACCCTAAAACCCCAAACCCTAAACCCTAAAATGTAAAACCCTAATATGGAAAACCTAAAACCATAACATCGAAACCCTGAACCCTTAAACCCCAAATCCTAAACCCCAAAGCCTAAACACAAAACCCTAAACCCTAAACTATAAAACCAGAAATCTAAAACCAAAAACCCTAAAACCTAAAAAAAAACCCTGAACCAAAACCCCAAACCCTAGACCCTGATCCCCAAACCATTAACCCTAAACCTAAAACCCTAACATTGAAACTCTAAACCCTAAAACCTAAAACCCTAAAACCCAAACCCTAAATCCTAAACACAAAACCTTAAACCATAAATCCTAAACACAAAACTCTAAACCCAAAACCCTAAACCATAAAACCTGAAATCCTAAACCCTAAACCCCAAAACCTAAAAAAATAAACCCTAAAACCCCAAACCCTAAACCTTAAACCCTGATCGCTAAACTCTAAACCCTAAAACGTAAAACCATAAACCCTAAACCCTTAACACTAAACTGTAAAACCCTAAACCCTAAACGTTATCTATTAAACACTATATCCCTAAAACCCCAAACCCTAAACAGTAAAAACCCTAAAACCCCAAAATGGAAAACCTAAAACCCTAAAATCGACACCCCAAAACCCTAAAACAGAAACCCTAAGCCCTAAATTATAAATCTCGAAATCCTAAACCCTAAAACCTAAAACCATAAACCCTTAACACTAAACTGTAAAACCCTAAACCTTAAATGTTATATATTAAACACTAGATCCCTAAAACCCCAAACCCTAAACCCTAAATAGTAAAAACCTTAAAACCCAAAAATGGAAAACCTAAAACCCTAAAAAATGACACCCCAAGTCCCTAAAGCCGAAACCCTAAATCCTAAACACAAAACCCTAAACCCTAAATTATAAATCTCAAAATCCTAAACCCTAAATCTTAAAACCACAAACCTTAAAAATAAACCCTGAACCCTAAAATCTAAATCCTAGACCCTAAACACTGAAACCCCAAACCCTAAACCTTAAATTCTAAAACCTAAACTCTAAATGCTAAAACATAAAACCCTAAGACCCTAAAACGTAAAACCCTAAAACCTAAAAATATAAACCCTAAACCCTAAAACCCCAAACCCTAAACCCTGATCCCTAAACCCTAAACGTAAAACCAAACATGCTAAACCCTAAACCCCCAGCCCTAAATCCTAAACAACAAAACATGAAATCTTAGACCCTAAACCCTAAAACCTAAAAAAATAAACCCTAAACCGAAACCCCAAACCTAAACCCTAAACCCTGATCCCTAAACCCTCAAACGCCAAACCCTAAAACCTATAATGTAAAACCAAAAAACCCTAACATGGAAAACCTAAAACCCTAACACTGAAACCCCAAACCCTAAACTTTAAACAATAAAGACTAAATCCAAAACACAAAACCCTGAACCCTAAACCTTAAACTAGAAATCTGGAAATCCTAAACCCTAAACCCTAAACCCTAAACCGCAAACTATAAACCCTAAAATGTAAAATCCTAAAACCCTAACATTGAAACCCTAAACCCTAAACCCTAAATCCTGAACACAAAACCTTAAACCATAAATACTAAACACAAAACCCTAAACCCAAAACCCTAAACTATAAAACCTGAAATCTTAAACCCTAAACCCCAAAACCTAAAAAAATAAACCCTTAAACCCCAAATCCTAAACCCTAAAGCCTAAACACAAAACCCGAAACCCTAAACCCTAAACTATAAAATAAAAAATCATAAACCCTAAACCGTTAACCCTAAATCCTAAACACAAAACCCTAAACCTTAAACAATAAAACATGAAATCTTCGACCCTAAACCCTCAAACCTTAAAAAATAAACCGTAAACCAAAACCCTAAACCCTAACATGGAAAACCTGAAACCCAAACATTGAAACCCTAAACCCTAAACTGTAAAACCCTAAACACTAAATCCAAAACACAAAACCCTAAACCCTAAACTATAAAACCTGAAATCTTCAACTCTAAACCCTAAAACCTAAAAATATAAACCCTAAACCCTAAAACCCCAAACCCTAAACTCTAACACTGAAAACCCTAAACCCTAAACCCTAAAATGTAAAACCCTAAAACGGAAAACCTAAAACCCTAACATTGAAACCCTAAACCCTAAACTTTAAACCCTAAAGACTAAATCCAAAACACAAAACCCTAAACCCTAAACGGTAAAACCTGAAATCTTCAACTCTAAACCCTAAACCCTAAAACCCCAAACCCTAAACCCTGATCCCTAACCCCTAAACCCTAACACTGAAAACCCTGATCCCTAAACCCTAAAACCCCAAACCCTAAACCCATAAGTGTAAAACCCTAAAACCCTAACACGGAAAAACCTAAAACCCTAACATTGAAACCCTAAACGCTAAACTCTAAACTCTAAAGACTAAATCAAAAACACAAAACCCTGAACCCTAAATTATAAAACCTGAAATCTTCAACTCTAAATCCTAAAACCTAAAAATATAAACCTAAACCCTAAATCCCAAAATCCTAAACCCTAAACTCAAAATCCTAAACTCTAAAACCTAAAACCCTAAAACCCTAAACCCTAAACTTTAAAGCCACAAAACCTAAAAATACACCCTAAATCAAAAAATCTAAAACCCAAAACCCTAAATCCAAAACCCCAAACCCTGAACCCTTAAACCCCAAATCCTAAACCCTAAAGCCTAAACACAAAACCCTAAACCCTAAACTAAAATAAAAAATCCTAAACCCTAAACCGTTAACCCTAAATCCTAAACACAAAACCCTAAACCTTAAACAATAAAACTTGAAATCTCAGACCCTAAACCCTAAAACCTAAAAACATAAACGGTCAACCAAAACCCCAAACCTTAAACACTGATCCCTAAACCCTAAAACCCCAAACCCTAAACCCTAAAATGTAAAACCCTAATATGGAAAACCTAAAACCCTAACATCGAAACCCTAAATCCTAAACTCTAAACCCTAAAGACAAAATCCAAAACACAAAACCCTAAACCCTAAACTATAAAACCAGAAATCTTAAACCCAAAACCCTAAAACCTAAAAAAAACCCTAAACCAAAACCCCAAACCCTAGACCCTGATCCCCAAACCATTAACCCTAAACCTAAAACCCTAACATTGAAACTCTAAACCCTAAACCCTAAACCCTAAATCCTAAACACAAAACCTTAAACCATAAATCCTAAACACAAAACGCTAAACCAAAAACCCTAAACCATAAAACCTGAAATCTTAAACCCTAAACCCCGAAACGTAAAAAAATAAACCCAAAAACCCCAAACCCTAAACCCTAAACCATGATCGCTAAACTCTAAACCCTAAAACCTAAAACCATAAACCCTAAACCCTTAACACTAAACTGTAAAACCCTAAACCCTAAACGTTATCTATTAGACACTATATCCCTAAAACCCCTAACCCTAAACCCTAAACAGTAAAAACCCTAAAACCCAAAATCCTAAACCCTAAACACTAATCCCTGAACCCTATAACGAAAAATCCTAAACCCTAAACCCTTAACCCAAAATCCTAAACACAAAACCCTAAACCTTAAACAATAAAACCTGAAATCTTAGACCCTAAACCCTAAAACATAAAAAATAAACCCTAAACAATAAACCCCAAACCCTAAACCCTAAAATTAAAAACCCTAACATGGAAAACCTAAAACCGTAACATTGAAACACTAAACCCTAAACACTAAATCCAAAGCACAAAACCGTAAACCCTAAACTATAAAACCTGAAATATTCAACTGTAAACCCTAAAACCTAAAAATATAAACCCTAAACCCTAAAATCCCAAACCCTAAACCCTAAACACGAAAATGCTGAACCCAAAACCCCTAACCCTAAATCCTAAACACAAAACCCTAAACCTTAAACAATAAAACCTGAAATCTTAGAACCTAAACCCTAAAACATAAAAAAATAAACCCTAAACCGAAACCCCAAACCCTAAACCCTAAACCTTGATCCCTAAACCCTAAAACCCCAAACCCTAAACCCCGAAAGTGTAAACCCCAAAATACCTAACATGGAATACCTAAAACCCTAACATTAAAGCCCTAAACCCTAAACTCTAAACCATCAAGACTAAATCCAAAACACAAAACCCTAAGCTATAAATCTGGAAATCCTAAACCCTACACCCTAAAACCCTAAAACCCCAAACCATAAACCCTAAAACGTAAAATCCTAAAACCCTAACATTGAAACCATAAGCCCAAAACCCTAACTCCTGAACACAAAACCTAAAACCCTAAACTATAAACCTCAAAATCCTAAACCCTAAAACACTAAAACCTAAAACCCTAAACACTAAACCTTAAAGCCACAAAACCTAAAAATAAACCCTAAACCCTAAACCCTAAACCCTAAAATCTAAAACCCAAAACCCTAAATCCTAAACTCCAAACCCTGAACCCTTAAACCCCAAATCCTAAACCCTAAAGCCTAAACAAAAAACCCGAAACCCTAAACCCTAAACCCTAAACCCTAAACCCTGACCCCTAAACCCTAAAACCCCAAACCCTAAACCCTAAAATGTAAAACCCTAGCATGGAAAACTTAAAACCCTAACATTGAAACCCTAAACCCTGAACACTAAATCCAAAACACCAAAACCGTAAACCCGAAACAGTAAAACCTGAAATCTTCAACTGTAAACCCTAAAACCTAAAAATATAAACCCTAAACCCTAAAACCCCAAACCCTAAACCTTGATGCCTAAACCCTAAAACCGAAAATGCTTAACCGAAAACCCCAAACCCTAAATCTTAAACGCAAAACCCTAAACCTTAAACAATAAAACCTGAAATCTTAGACCCTAAACCCTAAAACATAAAAAAATAAACCCTAAACCCTGATCCCTAAACCATAAAACCCCAAACCCTAAACCCTAAAGTGTAAAACCCAAAAACCCTAAATGGAAAACCTAAAACCCTAACATTGAAACCCTAAACCCTAAACTATAAACCATAAAGACTAAATCCAAAACACAAAACCCTAAAACCCTAACATTGAAACCCTAAACCCTAAACTCTAAAACATAAAGACTAAATCCAAAACACAAAACCCTAAACCCTAAACTATAAATTTGGAAATCCTAAACCCTAAACAATAAAACCCTAAGACCCCAAACCATAAACCATAAAATGTAAAATCCTAAAACTAAACCCAAAACCCGAAATCCAGAACACAAAACCCTAAACCCTAAACTATAAATCTCGAAATCCTAAACCCTAAACCCTAAAACCTAAACCCTAAACCCTAAACTTTAAAGCCACAAAACCTAAAAATAAATCCTAAACGCTAAAATCCCAAACCTTAAACCCTAAACCCTAATCCAAAACCCTAAACCCTAAACCCTAAACCCCAGAACTCTAAAACCTAAAACCCCAAACACTAAACTTTAAAGCCACGAAACCGAAAAATATACCCTAAACCCTAAAATCCCAAACCCTAAACCCTAAACCCTAAAATCTAAAACCCCATATCCTACTAAACTCCAACCCCTGAACCCTTAAACCCCATATCCTAAACCCTAAAGCCTAAGCAAAAAACCCGAAACCCTAAACCCTAAACTATAAAATAAAAAATCCTGAACCCTAAACCGTTAAACTTAAATTCTAAACACAAAACCCTAAACCTTAAACAATAAAACTTGAAATCTTAGCCCCTAAACCCTAAAACCTAAAAAAATAAACCGTAAACAAAAACCCCAAACCATAAACCCTAAACCCTGATCCCTAAACCCTAAAACCCCAAACCCTAAACCCTAAAATATAAAACCCTAACATGGAAAACCTAAAACCCTAACATTGAAACCCTTAACCCTAAACTCTAAACCCTAAAGACTAAATCCAAAACACAAAACCCTAAACCCTAAACTATAAAACCAGAAATCTTAAACCCAAAACCCTAAACCCTAAAATATAAAACCATAAAACCCTAAAATGGAAAACCTAAAACCCTAACATTGAAACCCTAAACCCTAAACTCTAAACCCTAAACACTAAATCCAAAACACAAAACCCTAAACCCTAAACTATAAAACCTGAAATCCTCAACTCTAAACCCTAAAACCTAAAAATATAAACCCTAAACCCTAAAACCCCAAACCCTAAACCCTGATCCCTAAACCCTAACATTGAAAACCCTAAACCCTAAATCCTAAAACCCCAAAACCTAAACCCTAAAATGTAAAACCCTAAAATGTAAAACCCTAACATGGAAAACCTAAAACCCTAACAGTGAAACCCTAAACCCTAAACACTAAATCCAAAGCACAAAACCGTAAACCCTAAACTATAAATCCTTAAATCTTCAACTGTAAACCTTAAAATCTAAAAATATACACCCTAAGCCCTAAAACCCCAAACCCTAAACCCTAAACCCGAAAATGTTGAACCCAAAATCCCTAACCCTAAATCCTAAACACAAAACCCTAAACCTTAAACAATAATACCTAAATCTTAGACCCAAAACCCTAAAACATAAAAAAATAAACCCAAACCAAAACCCCAAACCCTAAACCCTAAAAACCCTGATCCCTAAACCCTAAACCCTAAACCCTAAACCCTAAACCGAAAAACCCTAAATGGAAAACCTAAAACCCTAACATTAAAACCCTAAACCCTAAACTCTAAACCATAAAGAATAAATCAAAAACACAAAACCCTAAACCCTAAACTATAAATCTGGAAATCCTAAACCCTACACCAACCCTAAAACTCCAAACCACAAACCCTAAAATGTAAAATCCTAAAACCCTAATATTGAAACCCTAAACCCTACACCCTGAACACAAAACCCTAAACCCTAAACTATAAATCTCGAAATCCTAAACTCTAAACCCTAAAACCCTAAAACCTAAACCCTAAACCATAAACTTTTAAGCCACAAAACCTAAAAATAAACCCTAAATAAAAAAATCTAAAACCCAAAACCCTAAATCCTAAACCCTAAACCTTGAACCCTTAAACCCCAAATCCTAAACCCTAAAGCCTAAACACAAAACCCGAAACCCTAAACCCTAAACTATAAAATAAAAAATCCTAAACCCTAAACCGTTAACCCTAAATCCTAAACACAAAACCCTAAACCTTAAACAATAAAACTTGAAATCTCAGACCCTAAACCCTAAAACCTAAAAAAATAAACCGAAAACCAAAACCCCAAACCCTAAACCCTAATCCCTAAACCCTAAAACCCCAAACCCTAAACCCTAAAACGTAATACCATAACATGGAAAACCTGAAACCCTAACATTGAAACCCTAAACACTAAACACTAAATCCAAAGCACAAAACCGTAAACCCTAAACCATAAAACCTTAAATCTTCAACTGTAAACCCTAAAACCTAAAAATATAAACCCTAAACCCTAAAACACCAAACCCTAAACCCTAAACCCGAAAATGCTGAACCCAAAACCCCTAACCCTAAATCCTAAACACAAAACCCTAAACCTTAAACAATAAAACCTGAATCTTAGACCCAAAACCCTAAAATATAAAAAAATAAACCCAAACAAAAACCCCAAACCCTAAACTCTAAAAACCCTGATCCCTAAACCCTAAAACCCCAAACCCTAAAGTTTAAAACCGAAAAACCCTAAATGGAAAACCTAAAACCCTAACATTGACACCCTAAACCCTAAACTCTAAACCATAAAGACTAAATCCAAAACACAAAACCCTAAACCCTATACTATAAATCTGGAAATCCTAAACCCTACACCCTAAAACCCTAAAACCCCAAACCATAAACCCTAAAATGTAAAATCCTAAAACCTCAACATTGAAACCCTAAACCTTAAACCCTAGACCCTGAACACAAAACCCTAAACCCTAAACTCTAAACCCTAAAACCCTAAAACCTAAAACCCTAAACCCTAAACTTTAAAGCCACAAAACTTAAAAATAAACCCTAAATCAAAAAATCTAAAACCCAAAACCCTAAAGCCTAAACACAAAACCCGAAACCCTAAACCCTAAACTATAAAATAAAAAATCCTAAACCCTAAACCGTTAACCCTAAATCCTAAACACAAAACCCTAAACCTTAAACAATAAAACTTGAAATCTCGGACCCTAAACCCTAAAAACCTAAAAAATAAAACCGTAAAACAAAAACCCCAAACCCTAAACCCTAATCCCTAAACCCTAAAACCCCAAACCCAAAACCCTAAAATGTAAAACCATAACATGGAAAACCTAAAACCCTAACATTGAAACCTTAAATCCTAAACTGTAAACCCTAAAGACGAAATCCAAAACACAAAACCCTAAACCCTAAACTATAAAACCAGAAATCTTAAACTAGAAACCCTAAAACCTAATAAAAAACCCTAAACCAAAACCCCAAACCCTAGACCCTGATCCCCAAACCCTTGACCATAAACCTAAAACCCAAACATTGAAACTCTAAACCATAAAAACTAAAACCCTAAACCTTAAACCTAAAACCCTAAACCTTAAACCCTAACTCCTAAACACAAGACCCTAAAACGTAAATCCTAAACACGAAACCCTAAACCCAAAACCCTAAACCATAAAACCTGAAATCTTAAACCCTAAACCCTAAAACTTAAAAAAATAAACCCCAAACCCTGATCGCTAAACTCTAAACCCTAAAACCTAAAAACCTTAAAACCCTAAACCCTTAACACTAAACTGTAAAACCCTAAACCCTAAACGTTATCTATTAAACACTAGATCCCTAAAACCCCAAACCCTAAACCCTAAACCCGTAAATGCTGAACCCAAAATCCTTAACCCTAAATCCTAAACACAAAACCCTAAACCTTAAATAATAAAACCTGATTCTTAAACCCAAAACCCTAAAACCTAAAAACATAAACGGTAAACCAAAACCCCAAACCTTAAACCCTGATACCTAAACCCTAAAACCCCAAACCCTAAACCCTAAAATGTAAAACCCTAATATGGAAAACCTAAAACCCTAACATCGAAACCCTAAATCCTAAACTCTAAACCCTAAATACAAAATCCAAAACACAAAACCCTAAACCCTAAACTATAAAACCAGAAATCTTAAACCCAAAACCCTAAAACCTAAAAAAAACCCCACACCCTAGACCTTGATCCCCAAACCATTAGCCCTAAATCTAAAACCCTAACATTGAAACTCTAAACCCTAAACCCTAAACCCTAAATCCTAAACACAAAACCTTCAAACCATAAATCCTAAACACAAAACGCTAAACCCAAAACCCTAAACCATAAAACCTGAAATCTTAAACCCTAAACCCCGAAACGTAAAAAATACACCCAAAAACCCCAAACCCTAAACCTTAAACCCTGATCGCTAAACTCTAAACCATAAATCCTAAAACCATAAACCCTAAACCCTTAACACTAAACTGTAAAACCCTAAACCCTAAACGTTATCTATTAGACACTATATCCCTAAAACCACTAACCCTAAACCCTAAACAGTAAAAACCCTAAAACCCAAAATCCTAAACCCTAAACACTAATCCCTGAACCCTATAACTAAAAATCCTAAACCCTAAACCCTTAACCCTAAATCTTAAACACAAAACCCTAAACCTTAAACAATAAAACCTGAAATCTTAGACCCTAAACCCTAAAACATAAAAAATAAACCCTAAACAATAAACCCCAAACTCTAAACCCTAAAGTTAAAAACCCTAACATGGAAAACCTAAAACCGTAACATTGAAACACTAAACCCTAAACACTAAATCCAAAGCACAAAACCGTAAACCCTAAACTATAAAACCTGAAATATTCAACTGTAAACCCTAAAACCTAAAAATATAAACCCTAAACCCTAAAATCCCAAACCCTAAACCCTAAACACGAAAATGCTGAACCCAAAACCCCTAACCCTAAATCCTAAACACAAAACCCTAAACCTTAAACAATAAAACCTGAAATCTTAGAACCTAAACCCTAAAACATAAAAAAATAAACCCTAAACCGATACCCCAAACCCTAAACCCTAAACCTTGATCCCTAAACCCTAAAACCCCAAACCCTAAACCCCGAAAGTGTAAACCCCAAAAACCCTAACATTAAAGCCCTAAACTCTAAACTCTAAACCATCAAGACTAAATCCAAAACACAAAACCCTAAGCTATAAATCTGGAAATCCTAAACCCTACACCCTAAAACCCTAAAACCCCAAACCATAAACCCTAAAACGTAAAATCCTAAAACCCTAACATTGAAACCATAAGCCCAAAACCCTAACTCCTGAACACAAAACCTAAAACCCTAAACTATAAACCTCAAAATCCTAAACCCTAAAAGACTAAAACCTAAAACCCTAAACACTAAACTTTAAAGCCACAAAACCTAAAAATAAACCCTAAACCCTAAATTTTAAAACCCAAAACCCTAAATCCTAAACTCCAAACCCTGAACCCTTAAACCCCAAATCCTAAACCCTAAAGCCTAAACAAAAAACCCGAAACCCTAAACCCTAAACCCTAAACCCTGACCCCTAAACCCTAAAACCCCAAACCCTAAACCCTAAAATGTAAAACCCTAGCATGGAAAACATAAAACCCTAACATTGAAACCCTAAACCCTAAACACTAAATCCAAAACACCAAAACCGTAAACCCGAAACAGTAAAACCTGAAATCTTCAAGTGTAAACCCTAAAACCTAAAAATATAAACCCTAAACCCTAAAACCCCAAACCCTAAACCTTGATGCCTAAACCCTAAAACCGAAAATGCTTAACCGAAAACCCCAAACCCTAAATCTTAAACGCAAAACCCTAAACCTTAAACAATAAAACCTGAAATCTTAGACCCTAAACCCTAAAACATAAAAAAATAAACCCTAAACCCAGATCCCTAAACCATAAAACCCCAAACCCTAAACCCTAAAGTGTAAAACCCAAAAACCCTAAACACAAAACCCTAAAACCCTAACATTGAAACCCTAAACCCTAAACTCTAAACCATAAAGACTAAATCCAAAACACAAAACCCTAAACCCTAAACTATAAATCTCGAAATCCTAAACCCTAAACCCTAAAACCTAAACCCTAAACCCTAAACTTTAAAGCCACAAAACCTAAAAATAAATCCTAAACGCTAAAATCCCAAACCTTAAACCCTAAACCCTAAACCAAAACCCTAAACCCTAAACCCTAAACCCCAGAACCCTAAAACCTAAAACCCCAAACACTAAACTTTAAAGCCACGAAACCGAAAAATATACCCTAAACCCTAAAATCCCAAACCCTAAACCCTAAACCCTAAAATCTAAAACCCCATATCCTACTAAACTCCAACCCCTGAACCCTTAAACCCCATATCCTAAACCCTAAAGCCTAAGCAAAAAACCCGAAACCTTAAACCCTAAACTATAACATAAAATATCCAGAACCCTAAACCGTTAAACCTAAATTCTAAACACAAAACCCTAAACCTTAAACAATAAAACTTGAAATCTTAGCCCCTAAACCCTAAAACCTAAAAATATAAACCGTAAACAAAAACCCCAAACCCTAAACCCTAAACCCTGATCCCTAAACCCTAAAACCCCAAACCCTAAACCCTAAAATATAAAACCCTAACATGGAAAACCTAAAACCCTAACATTGAAACCCTTAACCCTAAACTCTAAACCCTAAAGACTAAATCCAAAACACAAAACCCTAAACCCTAAACTATAAAACCAGAAATCTTAAACCCAAAACCCTAAACCCTAAAATATAAAACCATAAAACCCTAACATGGAAAACCTAAAACCCTAACATTGAAACCCTAAACCCTAAACTCTAAACCCTAAACACTAAATCCAAAACACAAAACCCTAAACCCTAAACTATAAAACCTGAAATCCTCAACTCTAAACCCTAAAACCTAAAAATATAAACCCTAAACCCTAAAACCCCAAACCCTAAACCCTGATCCCTAAACCCTAAACCCTAACATTGAAAACCCTAAACCCTAAATCCTAAAACCCCAAAACCTAAACCCTAAAATGTAAAACCCTAAAATGTAAAACCCTAACATGGAAAACCTAAAACCCTAACAGTGAAACCCTAAACCCTAAACACTAAATCGAAAGCACAAAACTGTAAACCCTAAACTATAAACCCTTAAATCTTCAACTGTAAACCCTAAAATCTAAAAATATACACCCTAAACCCTAAAACCCCAAACCCTAAACCCTAAACCCGAAAATGTTGAACCCAAAATCCCTGACCCTAAATCCTAAACACAAAACCCTAAACCTTAAACAATAATACCTAAATCTTAGACCCAAAACCCTAAAACATAAAAAAATAAACCCAAACCAAAACCCCAAACCCTAAACCCTAAAAACCCTGATCCCTAAACCCTAAACCCTAAACCCTAAACCCTAAACCCTAAACCGAAAAACCCTAAATGGAAAACCTAAAACCCTAACATTAAAACCCTAAACCCTAAACTCTAAACCATAAAGAATAAATCAAAAACACAAAACCCTAAACCCTAAACTATAAATCTGGAAATCCTAAACCCTACACCAACCCTAAAACCCCAAACCACAAACCCTAAAATGTAAAATCCTAAAACCCTAATATTGAAACCCTAAACCCTAGACCCTGAACACAAAACCCTAAACCCTAAACTATAAATCTCGAAATCATAAACTCTAAACCCTAAAACGCTAAAACCTAAACCCTAAACCATAAACTTTTAAGCCACAAAACCTAAAAATAAACCCTAAATCAAAAAAATCTAAAACCCAAAACCCTAAATCCTAAACCCCAAACCTTGAACCCTTAAACCCCAAATCCTAAACCCTAAAGCCTAAACACAAAACCCGAAACCCTAAACCCTAAACTATAAAATAAAAAATCCTAAACCCTAAACCGTTAACCCTAAATCCTAAACACAAAACCCTAAACCTTAAACAATAAAACTTGAAATCTCAGACCCTAAACCCTAAAACCAAAAAAAAATAAACCGAAAACCAAAACCCCAAACCCTAAACCCTAATCCCTAAACCCTAAAACCCCAAACCCTAAACCCTAAAACGTAAAACCATAACATGGAAAACCTAAAACCCTAACATTGAAACCCTAAACCCTAAACACTAAATCCAAAGCACAAAACCGTAAACCCTAAACTATAAAAACTTAAATCTTCAACTGTAAACCCTAAAATCTAAAAATATAAACCCTAAACCCTAAAACCCCAAACCCTAAACCTTAAACCCGAAAATGCTGAACCCAAAACCCCTAACCCTAAATCCTAAACACAAAACCCTAAACCTTAAAAAAATAAAACCTGAATCTTAGACCCAAAACCCTAAAACATAAAAAAATATACCCAAACCAAAACCCCAAACCCTAAACCCTAAAACCCCTGATCCCTAAACCCTAAAACCCCAAACCCCAAACCCTAAAGTGTAAAACCGAAAAACCCTAAATGGAAAACCTAAAACCCTAAATTTGACACCCTAAACCCTAAACTCTAAACCATAAAGACTAAATCCAAAACACAAAACCCTAAACCCTATACTATAAATCTGGAAATCCTAAACCCTACACCCTAAAACCCTAAAACCCCAAACCATAAACCCTAAAATGTAAAATCCTAAAACCTCAACATTGAAACCCTAAACCTTAAACCCCCTGAACACAAAACCCTAAACCCTAAACTCTAAACCCTAAAACCCTAAAACCTAAAACCCTAAACCCTAAACTTTAAAGCCACAAAACTTAAAAATAAACCCTAAATCAGAAAATCTAAAACCCAAAACTCTAAATCCTAAACCCCAAACCCTGAACCCTTAAACCCCAAATCCTAAACCCTAAAGCCAAAACACAAAACCCGAAACCCTAAACCCTAAACTATAAAATAAAAAATCCTAAACCCTAAACCGTTAACCCTAAATCCTAAACACAAAACCCTAAACCTTAAACAATGAAACTTGAAATCTCAGACCCTAAACCCTAAAACCTAAAAAAATAAACCGTAAACAAAAACCCCAAACCCTAAACCCTAATCCCTAAACCCTAAAACCCCAAACCCAAAACCCTAAAATGTAAAACCATAACATGAAAAACCTAAAACCCTAACATTGAAACCCTAAATCCTAAACTGTAAACCCTAAAGACGAAATCCAAAACAACAAACCTTAAACCCTAAACTATAAAACCAGAAATCTTAAACCCAAAACCCTAAAACCTAATAAAAAACCCTAAACCAAAACCCCAAACCCTAGACCCTGATCCCCAAACCCTTGACTATAAACCTAAAACCCAAACATTGAAACTCTAAACCATAAAACCTAAAACCCTAAACCTTAAACCCTAAATCCTAAACACAAGACCCTAAAACGTAAATCCTAAACACGAAACCCTAAACCCAAAACCCTAAACCATAAAACCTGAAATCTTAAACCCTAAACCCTAAAACTTAAAAAAATAAACCCCAAACCCTGATCGCTAAACTCTAAACCTTAAAACCTAAAAACCTTAAAACCCTAAACCCTTAACACTAAACTGTAAAACCCTAAACCCTAAACGTTATCTATTAAACACTAGATCCCTAAAACCCCAAACCCTAAACCCTAAACCCGTAAATGCTGAACCCAAAATCCTTAACCCTAAATCCTAAAAACAAAACCCTAAACCTTAAACAATAAAACCTGAATCTTAAACCCAAAACCCTAAAACATAAAAAAATAAACCCAAACCAAAACCCTAAACCCTAAACCGAAAAACCGTAAATGGAAAACCTAAAACCCTAACATTGAAACCCTAAACCCTAAACTCTAAACCATAAAGACTAAATCCAAAACACAAAACCCTAAACCCTATACTATAAAACTGGAAATCCTAAACCCTACACCCTAAAACCCCAAACCATAAACCCTAAAATGTAAAATCCTAAAACCCTAACATTGAAACCCTAAACCTTAAACCCTAGACCCTGAACACAAAAACCTAAACCCTAAACTATAAATCTCGAAATCCTAAACTCTAAACCCTAAAACCCTAAAACCTAAAACCCTAAACCCTAAACTTTAAAGCCACAAAACCTAAAAATAAACCCTAAATCCGAAAATCTAAAACCGAAAACTCTAAATCCTAAACCCCAAACCCTGAACCCTTAAACCCCAAATCCTAAACCCTAAAGCCTAAACACAAAACCCGAAACCCTAAACCCTAAACTATAAAATAAAAAATCCTAAACCCTACACCGTTAACCCTAAATCCTAAACACAAAACCCTAAACCTTAAATAATAAAACTTGAAATCTCAGACCCTAACCCCTAAAACCTAAAAAAATAAACCGTAACCAAAAACCCCATACCCTAAACCCTAATCCCTAAACCCTAAAACCCCAAACCCAAAACCCTAAAATGTAAAACCATAACATGGAAAACCTAAAACCCTAACATTGAAACCCTAAATCCTAAACTCTAAACCCTAAAGACAAAATCCAAAAACACAAAACCCTAAACCCTAAACTATAAAACCAGAAATCTTAAACCCAAAACCCTAAAACCTAAAAAAAAACCCTAAACCAAAACCCCAAACCCTAGACCCTGATCCCCAAACCCTTAACCCTAAACCTAAAACTTAAACATTGAAACTTTAAACCATAAAACCAAAAACCCTAAACCTTAAACCCTAAATCCTAAACACAAGACCCTAAAACGTAAATCCTAAACACGAAACCCTAAACCCAAAACCCTAAACCATAAAACCTGAAATCTTAAACCCTAAACCCTAAAACATAAAAAAAATAAACCCTAAAACCCTAAACCCTGATCGCTAAACTCTAAACCCTAAAACCTAAAAACCTTAAAACCCAAAACCTTTAACACTAAACTGTAAAACCCTAAACCCTAAACGTTATCTATTAAACACTAGATCCCTAAAACCCCAAACCCTAAACCCGAAAATGCTGAACCCAAAATCCCTAAACCTATATCCTAAACACAAAACCCTGAACCTTAAACAATAAAACCTGAATCTTAGACCCAAAACCCCAAACCCCAAATCCTAAACCCTAAAGCCTAAACACAAAACCCGAAACCCTAAACCTTAAACTATAAAATAAAAAATCCTAAACCCTAAACCGTTAACCCTAAATCCTAAACACAAAACCCTAAACCTTAAACAATAAAACCTGAATCTTAGACCCAAAACCCTAAAACATAAAAAAATAAACCCAAACCAAAACCCCAAACCCTAAACCCTAAAAACCTTGATCCCAAAACCCTAAAACCCCAAACCCTAAACCCTAAAGTGTAAAACCGAAAAACCCGAAATGGAAAACCTAAAACCCTAAGATTAAACCCTAAACCCTAAACTATAAATCTGGAAATCCAAAATCCCTACACCAACAATAAAACCCGAAACCACAAACACTAAAATGTAAAATCCTAAAACCCTAACATTGAAACCCTAAACCTTAAACACTAGACCCTGAACACAAAACCCTAAACCCTAAACTATAAATCTCGAAATCCTAAACTCTAAACCCTAAAACCCTAAAACCTAAAACCCTGAACCCTAAACTTTAAAGCCACAAAACCTAAAAATAAACCCTAAACCCTAAAATTTAAAACCCAAAACCCTAAATCCTAAACCCCAAACCCTGAACCCTTAAACCCCAAATCCTAAACCCTAAAGCCTAAACACCAAACCCGAAACCCTAAACCCTAAACTATAAAATTAAAAATCCTAAACCCTAAACTGTTAACCCTAAATCGTAAACACAAAACCCTAAACCTTAAACAATAAAACTTGAAATCCCAAACCCTAAACACTAATCCCTAAACCCTAAAACCCCAAACCCTAAACCCTAAAATGTAAAACCATAACATGGAAAACCTAAAACCCTAACATTGAAACCCTAAATCCTAAACTCTAAACCCTAAAGACAAAATCCAAAACACAAAACCCTAAACCCTAAACTATAAAACCAGAAATCTTAAACCCAAAACCCTAAAACCTAAAAAAGAACCCTAAACCAAAACCCCAAACCCTAGACCCTGATCCCCAAACCCTTAACCCTAAATCTAAAACCCTAACATTGAAACTCTAAACCCTAAAACCTAAAACCCTAAACCTTAAACCCTAAATCCTTAACACAAAACCCTAAAACGTAAATCCTAAACACGAAACCCTAAACCCAAAACCCAAAAAAATAAACCCTAAAACCCCAAACCCTAAACCCTAAACCCTGATCGCTAAACTCTAAACCCTAAAACCTAAAAACCTAAAAACCCTAAACCCTTAACACTAAACTGTAAAACCCTAAACGTTATCTATTAAACACTAGATCCCTAAAACCCCAAACCCCAAACCCTAAACAGTAAAAACCCTAAAACCCCAAAATGGAAAACCTAAAACCCTAAAATCGACACCCCAAAACCCTAAAATCGAAACCCTAAATCCTAAACACAAAACCCTAAACCCTAAATTTTAAATCTCGAAATCCTAAACCCTAAAACCTAAAGCCATAAACCCTAAACCCTTAACACTAAACTGTAAAACCCTAAACCCTAAATGTTATATATTAAACACTAGATCCCTAAAACCCCAAGCTCAAAACCCTAAATAGTAAAAATCCTAAAACCCAAAAATGGAAACCCTAAAACCCTAAAATTGACACCCCAAATCCCTAAACCCGAAACCCTAAATCCTAAACAAAAAACCCTAAACCCTAAATTATAAATCTCAAAATCCTAAACCCTAAATCTTAAAACCATAAAACTTAAAAATAAACCCTAAACCCTAAAATCTAAAACCCGAAACCCTAAATCCTTAACCCTAAACACTAAAACCCCAAACCCTAAACCTTAAACTCTAAAACCTAAACTCTAAATGCTAAAACATAAAACCCTAAGACCCTAAAAAGTAAAACCCTAAAACCCTAAAACCTAAAAATATAAACCCTAAACCCTAAAAGCCCAAACCCTAAACCCTGATCCCCAAACCCTAAACCGTAAAACCGAAAATGCTAGACCCTAAACCCCTAGCCCTAAATCCTAAACAATAAAACATGAAATATTAGACCCTAACCCCTAAAACCTAAAAAAATAATCCCTAAACCAAAACCCCAAACCCTAAACCCTGATCCCTAAACCCTCAAACCCCAAACCCTAAACCCTAAAATATAAAACCCAAAAACCCTAACATGGAAAACCTAAAACCCTAACATTGAAACCCCAAACCCTAAACTCTAAACCATAAAGACTAAATCCAAAACACAAAACCCTACACCCTAAACCCTAAACCATAAATCTGGATATCCTAAACCCTAAACCCTTAACCCTTAAACAATAAAACCTGAAATCTTAGACCCTAAACCCTAAAACATAAAAAAATAAACCCTAAACCAAAACCCCAAACCCTAAACCCTAAAAACCCTGATCCCTAAACCCTAAAACCCCAAACCCTAAACCCTAAAGTGTAAAACCGAAAAACCCTAAATGGAAATCTAAAACCCTGACATTGAAACCCTAAACCCGAAACTCTAAACCATAAAGACTAAATCCAAAACACAAAAACCTAAACCCTATACTACAAATATGGAAATCCTAAACACTACACGCTAAAACCCTAAAACCCCAAACCATAAACCCTAAAATGTAAAATCCTAAAACCCTAACATTGAAACCCTAAACCCAGAACACAAAACCCTAAACCCTAAACTATAAATCTCGAAATCCTAAACTCTAAACCATAAAACCCTAAAACCTAAAACCCTAAACCCTAAACTTTAAAGCCACAAAACCTAAAACTAAACCCTAAATCAAAAAATCTAAACCCAAAACCCTAAATCCTAAACCCCAAACCCTGAACCCTTAAACCCCAAATCCTAAACCCTAAAGCCTAAACACAAAACCCGAAACCCTAAAACCTAAACTATAAAATAAAAAATCCTACCGTTAACCCTAAATCCTAAACATAAAACCCTAAACCTTAAACAATAAAACTTGAGATCTTAGACCCTAAACCCTAAAACCTAAAAAAATAAACCGTAAACCAAAACCCCAAACCCAAAACCCTAAAACCCCAAACGCTAAACCCTAAAATGTAAAACCCTAACATGGAAAACCTAAACCCTAACATTGAAACCCTAAATCCTAAACTCTAAACCCTAAAGACAAAATCCAAAACACAAAACCCTTAACCCTAAACCTAAAACCCTAACATTGAAACTCTAAACCCTAAAACCTAAAACCCTAAACCCTAAACCCTAAATCCTAAACACAAAACCTTAAACCATAAATCCTAAACCCAAAACCCTAAACCATAAAACCTGAAATCTTAAACTCTAAACCCCAAAACCTAAAAAAATAAACCCTAAAACCCCAAACCCTAAACCCTAAACCCCCGATCGCTAAACTCTAAACCCTAAAACCTAAAACCATAAACCCTAAACCCTTAACACTAAACTGTAAAACCCTAAACCCTAAACGTTATCTATTAAACACTAGATCCCTAAAACTCCAAACCCTAAACAAGAAAAAACCCTAAAACCCCAAAATGGAAAACCTAAAACCCTAAAATCGACACCCCAAAACCCTAAAACAGAAAGCCTAAATTCTAAACACAAAACCCTAAACCCTAAATTATAAATCTCGAAATCCTAAACCCTAAAACCTAAAACCATAAACCCTTAACACTAAATTGTAAAACCCTAAACCCTAAATGTTATATATTAAACACTAGATCCCAAAAACCCCAAATCCCTAAACCCGAAACCCTAAATCCTAAACACAAAACCCTAAACCCTAAATTATAAATCTCAAAATCCTAAACCCTAAATCTTAAAACCACAAAACTTAAAAATAAACTCTAAACCCTAAAATCTAAAACCCGAAACCCTAAATCCTAAACCCTAAACACTAAAACCCCAAACCCTAAACCTTAAACTCTAAAACCTGAACTCTAAATGCTAAAACATAAAACCCTAAGACCCTAAAACGTAAAACCCTAAAACCTAAAAATATAAACCCTAAACCCTAAAACCCCAAACCCTAAACCCTAAACCCTGATCCCTAAACCCTAAACAGTAAAACCAAACATGCTAAACCCTAAACCCCTAGCCCTAAATCCTAAACAATAAAACATGAAATCTTAGACCCTAAACCCTAAAACCTAAAAAAATAAACCCTAAACCAAAACCCCAAACCTAAACCCTAAACCCTCAAACCCCAAACCCTAAAACCTAAAATGTAAAACCTAAAAACTCTAACATGGAAAACCTAAAACGCTAACATTGAAACCCTAAACCCAAAACCCAAAATCCTGAACATAAAACCTGAAACCCTAAACCCTAAACTATAAAATGAAAAATCCTAAACCCTAAACCGTTAACCCTAAATCCTAAACACAAAACCCTAAACCTTAAACAATAAAACATGAAATCTTAGACCCTAAACCCTAAAACCTAAAAAAATAAACCGTAAACCAAAACCCTAAACCCTGATCCCTAAACCCAAAAGCCCCAAACCCTGAACCCTAAAATGTAAAACCCTAACATGGAAAACCTAAAACACTAACATTGAAACCCTAAACCCTAAACTCTAAACCCTAAAGACTAAATCCGAAAAAAACCATAAACCCTAAACTATAAAACCCGTAAATCTTCAACTGTAAACCCTTAAACCTAAAAATATAAACACTAAACCCTAAAACCCCAAACCCTAAACCCTAAACTCTGATCCCTAAACCCTAAACCCTAAAACCGAAAATCCTAAACCCGTAACCCTAAATCCTTAACACAAAACCCTAAACCTTAAACAATAAAACCTGAAATCTTAGACCCTAAACCTTAAAACCCAAAAAAATAAGCCCTAAACGAAAACCACAAACCCTAAACCCTGATCCCTAAACCCTAAAGTGTAAAACCATAAAACCCTAACATGGAAAACCTGAAACCCAAACATTGAAACCCTAAACCCTAAACTCTAAACCCTAAACACTAAATCCAAAACACAAAACCCTAAACCCTAAACTATAAAACCTGAAATCTTCAACTCTAAACCCTAAAACCTAAAAATATAAACCCTAAACCCTAAAACCCCAAACCCTAAACCCTAACACTGAAAACCCTAAACCCTAAACCCTAAAATGTAAAACCCTAAAACGGAAAACCTAAAACCCTAACATTGAAACCCTAAACCCTAAACTCTAAACCCTAAAGACTAAATCCAAAACACAAAACCCTAAACCCTAAACGGTAAAACCTGAAATCTTCAACTCTAAACCCTAAACCCTAAAACCCCAAACCCTAAACCCTGATCCCTAACCCCTAAACCCTAACACTGAAAACCCTGATCCCTAAAACCTAAAACCCCAAACCCTAAACCCGTAAGTGTAAAACCCTAAAACCCTAACACGGAAAAACCCAAAACCCTAACATTGAAACCCTAAACGCTAAACTCTAAACTCTAAAGACTAAATCATAAACACAAAACCCTAAACCCAAAATTGTAAAACCTGAAATCTTCAACTCTAAATCCTAAAACCTAAAAATATAAACCTGAACCCTAAATCCCAAAAACCTAAACCCTAAACTCGAAATCCTAAACTCTAAAACCTAAAACCCTAAAACCTAAAACCCTAAACCCTAAACTTTAAAGCCACAAAACCTAAAAATAAACCCTAAATAAAAAAATCTAAAACCCAAAACCCTAAATCTAAAACCCCAAACCCTGAACCCTTAAACCCCAAACCCTAAACCCTAAAGCCTAAACACAAAACCCTAAACTCTAAACTATAAAATAAAAAATCCTAAACCCTAAACCGTTAACCCTAAATCCTAAACACAAAACCCTAAACCTTAAACAATAAAACTTGAAATCTTAGACCCTAAACCCTAAAACCTAAAAAAATAAACCCTAAACCCTTATCCCTAAACCCTAAAACCTCAAACCCTAAACCCTAAAATGCAAAACCCTAACATAGAAAACCTAAAACCCTAACATTAAAACCCTAAACCCTAAACTCTAAACCCTAAAGTCTAAATCCAAAAAAAACCGTAAACCCTAAACTGTAAAACCTGAAATCTTCAACTGTAAACCATAAAACCTAAAAATATAAACCCTAAACCCTAAAACCCCAAACCCTAAACCCTAAACTCTGATCCCTAAACCCTAAACCCTAAAACCGAAAATCCTAAACCCCTAACCCTAAATCCTTAACACAAAACCCTAAACATTAAACAAAAAAACCTGAAATCTTAGACCCTAAACCTTAAAACCCAAAAAAATAAGCCCTAAACCAAAACCCCAAACCCTAAACCCTAATCCCTTATCCCTAAACCCTAAAATGTAAAACCATAAAACCCTAACATGGAAAACCTAAAACCCGAACATTGAAACCCTAAACCCTAAACTCTAAACCCTAAACACTAAATCCAAAACACAAAACCCTAAACACTAAATATAAACCCCAAACCCAAAAACCCCAAACCCTAAACCCTGATCCCTAAACCCTAAACCCTAACACTGAAAACCCTAAACCCTAAAACCCCAAACCCTAAACCCTAAAATGTAAAACCTGAAATCTTCAACTCTAATTCTTAGACCCTAAACCCTAAAACCTAAAAAAATAAACCCTAAACCAAAACCCCAAACCCTAAACCCTAAAACCCCAAACCCTAAACCCTAAAATGTAAAACCCTAACATGGAAAACCTAAAACCCTAACATTGAAACCCTAAACCCTAAAAGCTAAAAATATAAACCCTAAACCCTAAAACCCCAAACCCTAAACCCTAAACCCTGATCCCTAAACCCTAAAACCGAAAATGCTGAACCCAAAACCCCTAAACCTAAATCCTAAACACAAAACCCTAAACCTTAAACAATAAAACCTGAAATCTTAGACCCTAAACCCTAAAACATAAAAAAATAAACCCTAAACCAAAACCCCAAACCCTAAACCCTAAACCCTAAAAACCCTGATCCCTAAACCCTAAAACCCCAAACCCTAAACCCTAAAGTGTAAAACCGAAAAACCCTAAATGGAAATCTAAAACCCTGACATTGAAACCCTAAACCCTAAACTCTAAACTATAAAGACTAAATCCAAAACACAAAACCCTAAACCCTATACCACAAATCTGGAAATCCTAAACCCTACACGCTAAAACCCTAAAACCCCAAACCATAAACCCTAAAATGTAAAATCCTAAAACCCTAACATTGAAACCCTAAACCCATAACACAAAACCCTAAACCCTAAACTATAAATCTCGAAATCCTAAACTCTAAACCCTAAAACCTAAAACCCTAAACCCTAAACTTTAAAGCCACAAAACCTAAAAATAAACCCTAAATGAAAAATCTAAACCCAAAACCCTAAATCCTAAACCCCAAACCCTGAACCCTTAAACCCCAAATCCTAAACCCTAAAGCCTAAACACAAAACCCGAAACCCTAAAACCTAAACTATAAAATAAAAAATCCTACCGTTAACCCTAAATCCTAAACGTAAAACCCTAAACCTTAAACAATAAAACTTGAAATCTTAGACCTTAAACCCTAAAACCTAAAAAAATAAACCGTAAACCAAAACCCCAAACCCAAAACCCTAAAACCCCAAACGCTAAACCCTAAAATGTAAAACCCTAACATGGAAAACCTAAACCCTAACATTGAAACCCTAAATCCTAAACTCTAAACCCTAAAGACAAAATCCAAAACACAAAACCCTTAACCCTAAACCTAAAACCCTAACATTGAAACTCTAAACCCTAAAACCTAAAACCCTAAACCCTAAACCCTAAATCCTAAACACAAAACCTTAAACCATAAATCCTAAACCCAAAACCCTAAACCATAAAACCTGAAATCTTAAACTCTAAACCCCAAAACCTAAAAAAATAAACCCTAAAACCCCAAACCCTAAACCCTAAACCCTGATCGCTAAACTCTAAACCCTAAAACCTAAAACCATAAACCCTAAACCCTTAACACTAAACTATAAAACCCTAAACCCTAAACGTTATCTATTAAACACTAGATCCCTAAAACTCCAAACCCTAAACAGTAAAAACCCTAAAACCCCAAAATGGAAAACCTAAAACCCTAAAATCGACACCCCAAAACCCTAAAACAGAAAGCCTAAATTCTAAACACAAAACCCTAAACCCTAAATTATAAATCTCGAAATCCTAAACCCTAAAACCTAAAACCATAAACCCTTAACACTAAATTGTAAAACCCTAAACCCTAAATGTTATATATTAAACACTAGATCCCAAAAACCCCAAATCCCTAAACCCGAAACCCTAAATCCTAAACACAAAACCCTAAACCCTAAATTATAAATCTCAAAATCCTAAACCCTAAATCTTAAAACCACAAAACTTAAAAATAAACTCTAAACCCTAAAATCTAAAACCCGAAACCCTAAATCCTAAACCCTAAACACTAAAACCCCAAACCCTAAACCTTAAATTCTAAAACCTGAACTCTAAATGCTAAAACATAAAACCCTAAGACCCTAAAACGTAAAACCCTAAAACCTAAAAATATAAACCCTAAACCCTAAAACCCCAAACCCTAAACCCTAAACCCTGATCCCTAAACCCTAAACAGTAAAACCAAACATGCTAAACCCTAAACCCCTAGCCCTAAATCCTAAACAATAAAACATGAAATCTTAGACCCTAAACCCTAAAACCTAAAAAAATAAACCCTAAACCAAAACCCCAAACCTAAACCCTAAACCCTCAAACCCCAAACCCTAAAACCTAAAATGTATAACCTAAAAACTCTAAAATAGAAAACCTAAAACGCTAACATTGAAACCCTAAACCCAAAACCCAAAATCCTGAACATAAAACCCGAAACCCTAAACCCTAAACTATAAAATGAAAAATCCTAAACCCTAAACCGTTAACCCTAAATCCTAAACACAAAACCCTAAACCTTAAACAATAAAACATGAAATCTTAGACCCTAAACCCTAAAACCTAAAAAAATAAACCGTAAACCAAAACACTAAACCCTGATCCCTAAACCCAAAAGCCCCAAACCCTGAACCCTAAAATGTAAAACCCTAACATGGAAAACCTAAAACGCTAACATTGAAACCCTAAACCCTAAACTCTAAACCCTAAAGACTAAATCCGAAAAAAACCATAAACCCTAAACTATAAAACCCGTAAATCTTCAACTGTAAACCCTTAAACCTAAAAATATAAACACTAAACCCTAAAACCCCAAACCCTAAACCCTAAACTCTGATCCCTAAACCCTAAAACTGAAAATCCTAAACCCGTAACCCTAAATCCTTAACACAAAACCCTAAACCTTAAACAATAAAACCTGAAATCTTAGACCCTAAACCTTAAAACCCAAAAAAATAAGCCCTAAACGAAAACCACAAACCCTAAACCCTGATCCCTAAACCCTAAAGTGTAAAACCATAAAACCCTAACATGGAAAACCTAAAACCCAAACATTGAAACCCTAAACCCTAAACTCTAAACCCTAAACACTAAATCCAAAACACAAAACCCTAAACCCTAAACTATAAAACCTGAAATCTTCAACTCTAAACCCTAAAACCTAAAAATATAAACCCTAAACCCTAAAACCCCAAACCCTAAACCCTAACACTGAAAACCCTAAACCCTGAACTCTAAAATGTAAAACCCTAAAACGGAAAACCTAAAACCCTAACATTGAAACCCTAAACCCCAAACTCTAAACCCTAAAGACTAAATCCAAAACACAAAACCCTAAACCCTAAACGGTAAAACCTGAAATCTTCAACTCTAAACCCTAAACCCTAAAACCCCCAACCCTAAACCCTGATCCCTAACCCCTAAACCCTAACACTGAAAACCCTGATCCCTAAAACCTAAAACCCCAAACCCTAAACCCGTAAGTGTAAAACCCTAAAACCCTAACACGGAAAAACCTAAAACCCTAACATTGAAACGCTAAACTCTAAACTCTAAAGACTAAATCAAAAATACAAAACCCTAAACCCTAAATTGTAAAACCTGAAATCTTCAACTGTAAACCATAAAACCTAAAAATATAAACCCTAAACCCTAAAACCCCAAACCCTAAACCCTAAACTCTGATCCCTAAACCCTAAACCTTAAAACCGAAAATCCTAAACCCCTAACCCTAAATCCTTAACACAAAACCCCAAACTTTAAACAAAAAAACCTGAAATCTTAGACCCTAAACCTTAAAACCCAAAAAAATAAGCCCTAAACCAAAACCCCAAACCCTAAACCCTAATTCCTGATCCCTAAACCCTAAAATGTAAAACCATAAAACCCTAACATGGAAGACCTAAAACCCGAACATTGAAACCCTAAACCCTAAACTCTAAACCCTAAACACTAAATCCAAAACACAAAACCCTAAACACTAAATATAAACCCCCAAACCCAAAAACCCCCAAACCCTAAACCCCGATCCCTAAACCCTAAACCCCTAACACCGAAAACCCCTAAACCCTAAAACCCCCAAACCCTAAACCCTAAAATGTAAAACTCCGAAATCTTCAACTCTAATTCTTAGACCCTAAACCCTAAAACCTAAAAAAATAAACCCTAAACCAAAACCCCAAACCCTAAACCCTAAAACCCCAAACCCTAAACCCTAAACCCCAACGACTAAATCCAAAACACAAAACCCTAAACCCTAAACTATAAAACCAGAAATCTTAAACCCAAAACCCTAAAACCTAAAAAAAACCCTAAACCAAAACCCCAAACACTAGACCCTGATCCCCAAACCATTAACCCTAAACCTAAAACCCTAACATTGAAACTCTAAACCCTAAACCCTAAACCCTAAATCCTAAACACAAAAACTTAAACTATAAATCCTAAACACAAAACGCTAAACCCAAAACCCTAAACCATAAAACCTGAACTCTTAAACCCTAAACCCCGAAACGTAAAAAAATAAACCCAAAAACCCCAAACCCTAAACCCTGATCGCTAAACTCTAAACCCTAAAACCTAAAACCATAAATCCTCAACCCTTAACACTAAACTGTAAAACCCTAAACCCTAAACGGTATCTATTAGACACTATATCCCTAAAACCCCTAACCCTAAACCCTAAACAGTAAAAATCCTAAAACCCAAAATCCTAAACCCTAAACACTAATCCCTGAACCCTATAACTAAAAATCCTAAACCCTAAACCCTTAACCCTAAATCCTAAACATAAAACCCTAAACCTTAAACAATAAAACCTGAAATCTTAGACCCTAAACCCTAAAACCTAAAAAATAAACCCTAAACCAAAACCCCAAACCCTAAACCCTAAAATTTAAAACCCTAACATGGAAAACCTAAAACCGTAACATTGAAACCCTAAACCCTAAATACTAAATCCAAAGCACAAAACCGTAAACCCTAAACTATAAAACCTGAAATATTCAACTGTAAACCCTAAAACCTAAAAATATAAACCCTAAACCCTAAAATCCCAAACCCTAAACCCTAAACACGAAAATGCTGAACCCAAAACCCCTAACCCTAAATCCTAAACACAAAACCCTAAACCTTAAACAATAAAACCTGAAATCTTAGAACCTAAACCCTAAAACATAAAAAAATAAACCCTAAACCGAAACCCCAAACCCTAAACCCTAAACCTTTATCCCTAAACCCTAAAACCCCAAACCCTAAACCCCGAAAGTGTAAACCCCAAAAACCCTAACATGGAAAACCTAAAACCCTAACACTAAAGCCCTAAACCCTAAACTCTAAACCATCAAGACTAAATCCAATACACAAAACCCTAAGCTATAAATCTGGAAATCCTAAACCCTACATCCTAAAACCCTAAAACCCCAAACCATAAACCCTAAAACGTAAAATCCTAAAACCCTAACATTGAAACCATAAGCCCAAAACCCTAAATCCTGAACACAAAACCTAAAACCATAAAGTATAAACCTCAAAATCCTAAACCCTAAAACACTAAAACCTAAAACCCTAAACACTAAACTTTAAAGCCACAAAACCTAAAAATAAACCCTAAACCCTAAAATCCCAAACCCTAAACCCTAAACCCTAAAATCAAAAACCCAAAACCCTAAATCCTAAACTCCAAACCCTGAACCCTTAAACCCCAAATCCTAAACCCTAAAGCCTAAACAAAAAACCCGAAACCCTAAACCCTAAACCCTGACCCCTAAACCCTAAAACCCCAAACCCTAAACCCTAAAATGTAAAACCCTAGCATGGAAAACCTAAAACCCTAACATTGAAACCCTAAACCCTAAACACTAAATCAAAAACACCAAAACCGTAAACCCGAAACAGTAAAACCTGAAATCTTCAACTGTAAACCCTAAAACCTAAAAATATAAACCCTAAACCATAAAACCCCAAACCCTAAACCTTGATGCCTAAACCCTAAAACCAAAAATGCTTAACCGAAAACCCCTAACCCTAAATCTTAAACGCAAAACCCTAAACCTTAAACAATAAAACCTGAAATCTTAGACCCTAAACCCTAAAACATAAAAAAATAAACCCTAAACCCTGATCCCTAAACCATAAAACCCCAAACCCTAAACCCTAAAGTGTAAAACCCAAAAACCCTAAATGGAAAACCTAAAACCCTAACATTGAAACCCTAAACCCTAAACTATAAACCATAAAGACTAAATCCAAAACACAAAACCCTAAAACCCTAACATTGAAATCCTAAACCGTAAACTCTAAACCATAAAGACTAAATCCAAAACACAAAACCCTAAACCCTAAACTATAAATCTGGAAATCCTAAACCCTAAACAATAAAACCCTAAAACCCCAAACCATAAACCATAAAATGTAAAATCCTAAAACTAAACCCAAAACCCTAAATCCGGAACACAAAACCCTAAACCCTAAACTATAAATCTCGAAATCCTAAACCCTAAACCCTAAACCCTAAACCCTAAAACCTAAACCCTAAACCCTAAACTTTAAAGCCACAAAACCTAAAAATAAATCCTAAACCCTAAAATCCCAAACCTTAAACCCTAAAACCCTAAACCCTAAAACCCTAAAACCTAAAACCCCAAACACTAAACTTTAAAGCCACGCAACCGAAAAATATACCCTAAACCCTAAAATCCCAAACCCTAAACCCTAAACCCTAAAATCTAAAACCCCATATCCTAAAATCCTAAACTCCAACCCCTGAACCCTTAAACCCCATATCCTAAACCCTAAAACCTAAGCAAAAAACCCGAAACCCTAAACCCTAAACTATAAAATAAAAAATCCTGAACCCTAAACCGTTAAACCTAAATTCTAAACACAAAACCCTAAACCTTAAACAATAAAACTTGAAATCTTAGCCCCTAAACCCTAAAACCTAAAAAAATACACCGTAAACAAAAACCCCAAACCCTAAACCCTAAACCCTGATCCCTAAACCCTAAAACCCCAAACCCTAAACCCTAAAATATAAAACCCTAACAAGGAAAACCTAAAACCCTAACATTGAAACCCTTAACCCTAAACTCTAAACCCCAAAGACTAAATCCAAAACACAAAACCCTAAACCCTAAACTATAAAACCAGAAATCTTAAACCCAAAACCCTAAACCCTAAAATATAAAACCATAAAACGCTAACATGGAAAACCTAAAACCCTAACATTGAAACCCTAAACCCTAAACTCTAAACCCTAAACACTAAATCCAAAACACAAAACCCTAAACCCTAAACAATAAAACCTGAAATCCTCAACTCTAAACCCTAAAACCTAAAAATATAAACCCTAAACCCTAAAACCCCAAACCCTAAACCCTGATCCCTAAACCCTAAACCCTAACACTGAAAACCCTAAACCCTAAAACCCCAAAACCTAAACCCTAAAATGTAAAACCCTAAAATGTAAAACCCTAACATGGAAAACCTAAAACCCAAAAAGTGAAACCCTAAACCCTAAACACTAAATCCAAAGCACAAAACCGTAAACCCTAAACTATAAACCCTAAAATCTAAAAATATAAACCCTAAACCCTAAAACCCCAAACCCTAAACCCTAAACCCTAAACCCGAAAATGCTGAACCCAAAATCCCTAACCCTAAATCCTAAACACAAAACCCTAAACCTTAAACAATAATACCTAAATCTTAAACCCAAAACCCTAAAACATAAAAAAATAAACCTAAACCAAAACCCCAAACCCTAAACCCTAAAAACCCTGATCCCTAAACCCTAAAACCCCAAACCCAAAACCCTAAAGTGTAAAACCGAAAAACCCTAAATGGAAAACCTAAAACCCTAACATTAAAACCCTAAACCCTAAACTCTAAACCATAAAGAATAAATCAAAAACACAAAACCCTAAACCCTAAACTATAAATCTGGAAATCCTAAACCCTACACCAACCCTAAAACCCCAAACCACAAACCCTAAAATGTAAAATCCTAAAACCCCAATATTGAAACCCTAAACCCTAGACCCTGAACACAAAACCCTAAACCCTAAACTATAAATCTCGAAATCCTAAACTCTAAACCCTAAAACCCTGAAACCTAAACCCTAAACCATAAACTTTTAAGCCACAAAACCTAAAAATAAACCCTAAATCCAAAAATCTAAAACCCAAAACCCTAAATCCTAAACCCCAAACCCTGAACCCTTAAACCCCAAATCCTAAACCCTAAAGCCTAAACACAAAACCCGAAACCCTAAACCCTAAACTATAAAATAAAAAATCCTAAACCCTAAACCGTTAACCCTAAATCCTAAACACAAAACCCGAAACCTTAAACAATAAAACTTGAAATCTCAGACCCTAAACACTAAAACCTAAAAAAATAAACCGTAAACCAAAACCCCAAACCCTAAACCCTAATCCCTAAACCCTAAAATCCCAAACCCTAAACCCTAAAATGTAAAACCATAACATGGAAAACCTAAAACCCTAACATTGAAACCCTAAACCCTAAACACTAAATCCAAAGCACAAAACCGTAAACCCTAAACTATAAAACCTTAAATCTTCAACTGTAAACCCTAAAATCTAAAAATATAAACCCTAAACCCTAAAACCCCAAACCCTAAACCCGAAAATGCTGAACCCAAAACCCCTAACCCTAAATCCTAAACACAAAACCCTAAAGCTTAAACAATAAAACCTGAATCTTAGACCCAAAACCCTAAAACATAAAAAAATAAACCCAAACCAAAACCCCAAACCCTAAACCCTAAAAACCCTGATCCCTAAACCCTAAAACCCCAAACCCCAAACTCTAAAGTGTAAAACCGAAAAACCCTAAATGGAAAACCTAAAACCCTAACATTGACACCCTAAACCCTAAACTCTAAACCATAAAGACTAAATCCAAAACACAAAACCCTAAACCCTATACTATAAATCTGGAAATCCTAAACCCTACACCCTAAAACCCTAAAACCCCAAACCATAAACCCTAAAATGTAAAATCCTAAAACCTCAACATTGAAACCCTAAACCTTAAACCCTAGACCCTGAACACAAAACCCTAAACCCTAAACTCTAAACCCTAAAACCCTAAAACCTAAAACCCTAAACCCTAAACTTTAAAGCCACAAAACCTAAAAATAAACCCTAAATCCGAAAATCTAAAACCCAAAACTCTAAATCCTAAACCCCAAACCCTGAACCCTTAAACCCCAAATCCTAAACCCTAAAGCCTAAACACAAAACCCGAAACCCTAAACCCTAAACTATAAAATAAAAAATCCTAAACCCTAAACCGTTAACCCTAAATCCTAAACACAAAACCCTAAACCTTAAACAATAAAACTTGAAATCTCAGACCCTAAACCCTAAAACCTAAAAAAATAAACCGTAAACAAAAACCCCAAACCCTAAACCCTAATCCCTAAACCCTAAAACCCCAACCCCAAAACCCTAAAATGTAAAACCATAACATGGAAAACCTAAAACCCTAACATTGAAACCCTAAATCCTAAACTCTAAACCCTAAAGACGAAATCCAAAACACAAAACCCTAAACCCTAAACTATAAAACAAGAAATGTTAAACCCAAAACACTAAAACCTAATAAAAAACCCTAAACCAAAACCCCAAACCCTAGACCCTGATCCCCAAACCCTTGACCCTAAACCTAAAACCCAAACATTGAAACTCTAAACCATAAAACCTAAAACCCTAAACCTTGAACCCTAAATCCTAAACACAAGACCCTAAAACGTAAATCCTAAACACGAAACCCTAAACCCAAAACCCTAAACCATAAAACCTGAAATCTTAAACCCTAAACCCTAAAACTTAAAAAAATAAACCCCAAACCCTGATCGCTAAACTCTAAACCCTAAAACCTAAAAACCTTAAAACCCTAAACCCTTAACACTAAACTGTAAAACCCTAAACCCTAAACGTTATCTATTAAACACTAGATCCCTAAAACCCCAAACCCTAAACCCTAAACCCGTAAATGCTGAACCCAAAATCCTTAACCCTAAATCCTAAACACAAAACCCTAAACCTTAAACAATAAAACCTGAATCTTAGACCCAAAACCCTAAAACATAAAAAAATAAACCCAAACCAAAACCCCAAACCCTAAACCCTAAAAACCCTGATCCCTAAACCCTAAAACCCCAAACCCCAAATCCTAAAGTGTAAAACCGAAAAACCGTAAATGGAAAACCTAAAACCCTAACATTGAAACCCTAAACCCTAAACTCTAAACCATAAAGACTAAATCCAAAACACAAAACCCTAAACCCTATACTATAAATCTGGAAATTCTAAACCCTACACCCTAAAACCCTAAAACCCCAAACCATAAACCCTAAAATGTAAAATCCTAAAACCCTAACATTGAAACCCTAAACCTTAAACCCTAGACCCTGAACACAAAACCCTAAACCCTAAGCTATAAATCTCGAAATCCTAAACTCTAAACCCTAAAACCTAAAACCCTAAACCCTAAACTTTAAAGCCACAAAACCTAAAAATAAACCCTAAACCCTAAAATTTAAAACCCAAAACCCTAAATCCTAAACCCCAAACCCTGAACCCTTAAACCCCAAATCCTAAACCCTAAAGCCTAAACACAAAACCCGAAGCCCTAAACCCTAAACTATAAAATTAAAAATCCTAAACCCTAAACCGTTAACCCTAAATCGTAAACACAAAACCCTAAACCTTAAACAATAAAACTTGAAATCTCAGACCCTAAACCCTAAAACCTAAAAAAATAAACCGTAAACCAAAACCCCAAACCCTAAACACTAATCCCTAAACCCTAAAACCCCAAACCCTAAACCCTAAAATGTAAAACCATAACATGGAAAACCAAAAACCCTAACATTGAAACCCTAAATCCTAAACTCTAAACCCTAAAGACAAAATCCAAAACACAAAACCCTAAACCCTAAACTATAAAACCAGAAATCTTAAACCCAAAACCCTAAAACCTTAAAAAAAACCCTAAACAAAACCCCAAACCCTAGACCCTGATCCCCAAACCCTTAACCCTAAATCTAAAACCCTAACATTGAAACTCTAAACCCTAAAACCTAAAACCCTAAACCTTAAACCCTAAATCCTTAACACAAAACCCTAAAACGTAAATCCCTAAACACGAAACCCTAAACCCAAAACCCTAAAAAAAATAAACCCTAAAACCCCCAAACCCTAAACCCTAAACCCCCGATCGCTAAACTCTAAACCCTAAAACCTAAAAACCTAAAAACCCCTAAACCCTTAACACTAAACTCAGTAAAACCCCTAAACGTTATCTATTAAACACTAGATCCCTAAAACCCCAAACCCCAAACCCTAAACAAGAAAAAACCCTAAAACTCCAAAATGGAAAACCTAAAACCCTAAAATCGACACCCCAAAAACCCTAAAACCGAAACGCTAAATCCTAAACAAAAAACCCTAAACCCTAAATTTTAAATCTCGAAATCCTAAACCCTAAAAACCCTAAAGCCATAAACCCTAAACCCTTAACACTAAACAAGAAAAACCCCTAAACCCTAAATGTTATATATTAAACACTAGATCCCTAAAACCCCCAAGCTCAAAACCCCTAAATAGTAAAAAATCCTAAAACCCAAAAATGGAAAACCTAAAACCCTAAAATTGACACCCCAAATCCCTAAACCCGAAACCCTAAATCCTAAACACAAAACCCTAAACCCTAAATTATAAATCTCAAAATCCTAAACCCTAAATCTTAAAACCATAAAACTTAAAAATAAACCCTAAACCCTAAAATCTAAAACCCGAAACCCTAAATCCTTAACCCTAAACACTAAAACCCCAAACCCTAAACCTTAAGCTCTAAAACCTAAACTCTAAATGCTAAAACATAAAACCCTAAGACCCTAAAACGTAAAACCCTAAAACCCTAAAACCTAAAAATATAAACCCTAAACCCTAAAACCCCAAATCCTAAACCCTGATCCCCAAACCCTAAACCGTAAAACTGAAAATGCTAAACCCTAAACCCCTAGCCCTAAATCCTAAACAATAAAACATGAAATCTTAGACCCTAAACCCTAAAACCTAAAAAAATAATCCCTAAACCAAAACCCCAAACCCTAAACCCTGATCCCTAAACCCTCAAACCCCAAACCCTAAACCCTAAAATATAAAACCCAAAAACCCTAACATGGAAAACCTAAAACCCTAACATTGAAACCCCAAACCCTAAACTCTAAACCATAAAGACTAAATCCAAAACACAAAATCCTACACCCTAAACCCTAAACCATAAATCTGGATATCCTAAACCCTAAACCCTAAACCCCAAACCATAAACACTAAAATGTAAAATCCTAAAACCCTAACATTGAAACCCTAAACCCAAAACCCTAAATCCTGAACACAAAACCCCAAACCCTAAACTCTAAACCATAAAGACCAAATCCAAAACAAAAAACCTAAACCATAAACCCTAAACTATAAATCTGGAAATCCTAAACCCTAAACCCTAAACCCTAAACCCCAAACCATAAACCCTCAAATGTAAAATCCTAAACCCCTAACATTGAAACCCTAAACCCAATACCCTAAATCCTGAACACAAAACCCGAAACCCTAAACCCTAAACTATGAAATAAAAAATCCTATACCCTAAACCGTTAACCCTAAATCCTAAACACAAAACCCTAATCCTTAAACAATAAAACTTGAAATCTTAGACCCTAAACCCTAAAACCTAAAAAAATAAACCCTAAAACCTCAAACCCTAAACCCTAAAATGCAAAACCCTAACATGGAAAACCTAAAACCCTAACATTAAAACCCTAAACCCTAAACTCTAAACCCTAAAGTCTAAATCCAAAAAAAACCGTAAACCCTAAACTGTAAAACCTGAAATCTTCAACTGTAAACCCTAAAACCTAAAAATATAAACCCTAAACCCTGAAACCCCAAACCCTAAACTCTGATCCCTAAACCCTAAATCCTAAAACCGAAAATCCTAAACCCCTAACCCTAAAACCTTAACACAAAACCCTAAACTTTAAACAAAAAAACCTGAAATCTTAGACCCTAAACCTTAAAACCCAAAAAAATAAGCCCTAAACCAAAACCCCAAACCCTAAACCCTAATCCCTGATCCCTAAACCCTAAAATGTAAAACCATAAAACCCTAACATGGAAAACCTAAAACCCGAACATTGAAACCCTAAACCCTAAACTGTAAACCCTAAACACTAAATACAAAACGCAAAACCCTAAACCCTAAACTATAAAACCTGAAATCTTCAACTCTAAACCCTAAAACCTAAAAATATAAACCCCAAACCCTAAAACCCCAAACCCTAAACCCTGATCCCGAAACCCTAAACCCTAACACTGGAAACCCTAAACCCTAAAACCCCAAACCCTAAACCCTAAAATGTAAAACCTGAAATCTTCAACTCTAATTCTTAGACCCTAAACCCTAAAACCTAAAAAAATAAACCCTAAACCAAAACCCCAAACCCTAAACCCTAAAACCCCAAACCCTAAACCCTAAAATGTAAAACCCTAACATGGAAAACCTAAAACCCTAACATTAAAACCCTAAACCCTAAAAGCTAAAAATATAAACCCTAAACCCTAAAACCCCAAACCCTAAACCCTAAACCCCGATCCCGAAACCCTAAAACCGAAAATGCTGAACCCAAAACCCCTAAACCTAAATCCTAAACACAAAACCCTAAACCTTAAACAATAAAACCTGAAATCTTAGACCCTAAACCCTAAAACATAAAAAAATAAACCCTAAACCAAAACCCCAAACCCTAAACCCTAAACCCTAATCCCTAAACCCTATAACTGAAAATCCTAAACCCTAAACCCTTAATCCAAAATCCTAAAGACAAAACCCCAAACCTTAAACAATAAAACCTGAAATCTTAGACCCTAAACCCTAAAACCTAAAAAAATAAACCCTAAACCAAAACCCGAAACCCGAAACCCTAAACTCTGAACCCTAAACCCTAAAACCCCAAACCCTAAACCCTAAAATGTAAAACCCTAAAACCCTAACATGGAAAACCTAAAACCTTAACATTGAAACCCTAAACGCTAAACACTAAATCCAAAACACAAAATCGTAAACCCAAAACTATAAAACCTGAAATCTTCAACTGTAAACCCTAAAACCCGAAAATATAAACCCTAAACCCTAAAACCCCAAATCCCTAAACCCTAAACCCTGATTCCTAAACCCTAAAACCGAAAATGCTGAACCCAAAACCCAAAACCTTAAATCCTAAACACAAAACCCTAAACCTTAAACAATAAAACCTGAAATCTTAGATCCTAAACCCTAAAACATAAAAAAATAAACCCTAAACCCTGATCCCTAAACCCTGAAACCCTAAAACCCTAAACCCTAAACTTTAAAGCCACAAAACCTAAAAATAAACCCTAAACCCTAAAATCTTAAACCCAAAACCCTAAATCCTAAACCCCAAACCCTGAACCCTTAAACCCCAAATCCTAAACCCTAAAGCCTAAACATAAAACCCGAAACCCTAAACCCTAAACTATAAAATAAAAAATCCTAAACCCTAAATCCTTAACACAAAACCCTAAACCTTAAACAATAAAACTTTAAATCTAAGACCCTAAACCCTAAAACCTAAAAAAATAAACCGTAAACCAAAACCCCAAACCCTGATCCCTAAACCCTAAAACCCCAAACCCTAAACCCTAAAGTGTAAAACCCAAAAACCCTAAATGGAAAACCTAAAACCCTAACATTGAAACCCTAAACCCTAAACTCTAAACCATAAACACTAAATCCAAAACACAAAACCCTGAACCCTAAACTATAAATCTGGAAATCCTAAACCCTAAACCCTAAAACCCCAAACCATACACCCTAAAATGTAAAATCCTAAAACCCTAACATTGAAGCCCTAAACCCAAAACCCTAAATCCTGAACACAAAACCCTAAACCCAAAACTATAAATCTCGAAATCCTAAACCCTAAAACCCTAAAACCTAAAACCCTTAACCCTAAACTTAAAAATAAACCCTAAACCCTAAAATTTAAAACCCAAAACCCTAAATCCTAAACCCCAAACCCTGAACCCTTAAACCCCAAATCCTAAACCCTAAAGCCTAAACACAAAACCCGAAGCCCTAAACCCTAAACTATAAAATTAAAAATCCTAAACCCTAAACCGTTAACCCTAAATCGTAAACACAAAACCCTAAACCTTAAACAATAAAACTTGAAATCTCAGACCCTAAACCCTAAAACCTAAAAAAATAATCCGTAAACCAAAACCTCAAACCCTAAACACTAATCCCTAAACCCTAAAACCCCAAACCCTAAACCCTAAAATGTAAAACCATAACATGGAAAACCAAAAACCCTAACATTGAAACCCTAAATCCTAAACTCTAAACCCTAAAGACAAAATCCAAAACACAAAACCCTAAACCCTAAACTATAAAACCAGAAATCTTAAACCCAAAACCCTAAAACCTTAAAAAAAACCCTAAACCAAAACCCCAAACCCTAGACCCTGATCCCCAAACCCTTAACCCTAAATCTAAAACCCTAACATTGAAACTCTAAACCCTAAAACCTAAAACCCTAAACCTTAAACCCTAAATCCTTAACACAAAACCCTAAAACGTAAATCCTAAACACGAAACCCTAAACCCAAAACCCTAAAAAAATAAACCCTAAAACCCCAAACCCTAAACCCTAAACCCTGATCGCTAAACTCTAAACCCTAAAACCTAAAAACCTAAAAACCCTAAACCCTTAACACTAAACTGTAAAACCCTAAACGTTATCTATTAAACACTAGATCCCTAAAACCCCAAACCCCAAACCCTAAACAGTAAAAACCCTAAAACTCCAAAATGGAAAACCTAAAACCCTAAAATCGACACCCCAAAACCCTAAAACCGAAACGCTAAATCCTAAACAAAAAACCCTAAACCCTAAATTTTAAATCTCGAAATCCTAAACCCTAAAACCTAAAGCCATAAACCCTAAACCCTTAACACTAAACTGTAAAACCCTAAACCCTAAATGTTATATATTAAACACTAGATCCCTAAAACCCCAAGCTCAAAACCCTAAATAGTAAAAATCCTAAAACCCAAAAATGGAAAACCTAAAACCCTAAAATTGACACCCCAAATCCCTAAACCCGAAACCCTAAATCCTAAACACAAAACCCTAAACCCTAAATTATAAATCTCAAAATCCTAAACCCTAAATCTTAAAACCATAAAACTTAAAAATAAACCCTAAACCCTAAAATCTAAAACCCGAAACCCTAAATCCTTAACCCTAAACACTAAAACCCCAAACCCTAAACCTTAAGCTCTAAAACCTAAACTCTAAATGCTAAAACATAAAACCCTAAGACCCTAAAACGTAAAACCCTAAAACCCTAAAACCTAAAAATATAAACCCTAAACCCTAAAACCCCAAATCCTAAACCCTGATCCCCAAACCCTAAACCGTAAAACTGAAAATGCTAAACCCTAAACCCCTAGCCCTAAATCCTAAACAATAAAACATGAAATCTTAGACCCTAAACCCTAAAACCTAAAAAAATAATCCCTAAACCAAAACCCCAAACCCTAAACCCTGATCCCTAAACCCTCAAACCCCAAACCCTAAACCCTAAAATATAAAACCCAAAAACCCTAACATGGAAAACCTAAAACCCTAACATTGAAACCCCAAACCCTAAACTCTAAACCATAAAGACTAAATCCAAAACACAAAATCCTACACCCTAAACCCTAAACCATAAATATGGATATCCTAAACCCTAAACCCTAAACCCCAAACCATAAACACTAAAATGTAAAATCCTAAAACCCTAACATTGAAACCCTAAACCCAAAACCCTAAATCCTGAACACAAAACCCCAAACCCTAAACTCTAAACCATAAAGACCAAATCCAAAACAAAAAACCTAAACCATAAACCCTAAACTATAAATCTGGAAATCCTAAACCCTAAACCCTAAACCCTAAACCCCAAACCATAAACCCTCAAATGTAAAATCCTAAACCCCTAACATTGAAACCCTAAACCCAATACCCTAAATCCTGAACACAAAACCCGAAACCCTAAACCCTAAACTATGAAATAAAAAATCCTAAACCCTAAACCGTTAACCCTAAATCCTAAACACAAAACCCTAATCCTTAAACAATAAAACTTGAAATCTTAGACCCTAAACCCTAAAACCTAAAAAAATAAACCCTAAAACCTCAAACCCTAAACCCTAAAATGCAAAACCCTAACATGGAAAACCTAAAACCCTAACATTAAAACCCTAAACCCTAAACTCTAAACCCTAAAGTCTAAATCCAAAAAAAACCGTAAACCCTAAACTGTAAAACCTGAAATCTTCAACTGTAAACCCTAAAACCTAAAAATATAAACCCTAAACCCTGAAACCCCAAACCCTAAACTCTGATCCCTAAACCCTAAATCCTAAAACCGAAAATCCTAAACCCCTAACCCTAAAACCTTAACACAAAACCCTAAACTTTAAACAAAAAAACCTGAAATCTTAGACCCTAAACCTTAAAACCCAAAAAAAATAAGCCCTAAACCAAAACCCCCAAACCCTAAACCCTAATCCCCGATCCCTAAACCCTAAAATGTAAAACCATAAAACCCTAACATGGAAAACCTAAAACCCGAACATTGAAACCCTAAACCCTAAACTGTAAACCCTAAACACTAAATACAAAACGCAAAGCCCTAAACCCTAAACTATAAAACCTGAAATCTTCAACTCTAAACCCTAAAACCTAAAAATATAAACCCCAAACCCTAAAACCCCAAACCCTAAACCCTGATCCCGAAACCCTAAACCCTAACACTGGAAACCCTAAACCCTAAAACCCCAAACCCTAAACCCTAAAATGTAAAACCTGAAATCTTCAACTCTAATTCTTAGACCCTAAACCCTAAAACCTAAAAAAATAAACCCTAAACCAAAACCCCAAACCCTAAACCCTAAAACCCCAAACCCTAAACCCTAAAATGTAAAACCCTAACATGGAAAACCTAAAACCCTAACATTAAAACCCTAAACCCTAAAAGCTAAAAATATAAACCCTAAACCCTAAAACCCCAAACCCTAAACCCTAAACCCCGATCCCGAAACCCTAAAACCGAAAATGCTGAACCCAAAACCCCTAAACCTAAATCCTAAACACAAAACCCTAAACCTTAAAACAATAAAACTCAAATCTTAGACCCTAAACCCTAAAACATAAAAAAATAAACCCTAAACCAAAACCCCAAACCCTAAACCCTAAACCCTAATCCCTAAACCCTATAACTGAAAATCCTAAACCCTAAACCCTTAATCCAAAATCCTAAAGACAAAACCCCAAACCTTAAACAATAAAACCTGAAATCTTAGACCCTAAACCCTAAAACCTAAAAAAATAAACCCTAAACCAAAACCCGAAACCCGAAACCCTAAACTCTGAACCCTAAACCCTAAAACCCCAAACCCTAAACCCTAAAATGTAAAACCCTAAAACCCTAACATGGAAAACCTAAAACCTTAACATTGAAACCCTAAACGCTAAACACTAAATCCAAAACACAAAATCGTAAACCCAAAACTATAAAACCTGAAATCTTCAACTGTAAACCCTAAAACCCGAAAATATAAACCCTAAACCCTAAAACCCCAAATCCCTAAACCCTAAACCCTGATTCCTAAACCCTAAAACCGAAAATGCTGAACCCAAAACCCAAAACCTTAAATCCTAAACACAAAACCCTAAACCTTAAACAATAAAACCTGAAATCTTAGATCCTAAACCCTAAAACATAAAAAAATAAACCCTAAACCCTGATCCCTAAACCCTGAAACCCTAAAACCCTAAACCCTAAACTTTAAAGCCACAAAACCTAAAAATAAACCCTAAACCCTAAAATCTTAAACCCAAAACCCTAAATCCTAAACCCCAAACCCTGAACCCTTAAACCCCAAATCCTAAACCCTAAAGCCTAAACATAAAACCCGAAACCCTAAACCCTAAACTATAAAATAAAAAATCCTAAACCCTAAATCCTTAACACAAAACCCTAAACCTTAAACAATAAAACTTTAAATCTAAGACCCTAAACCCTAAAACCTAAAAAAATAAACCGTAAACCAAAACCCCAAACCCTGATCCCTAAACCCTAAAACCCCAAACCCTAAACCCTAAAGTGTAAAACCCAAAAACCCTAAATGGAAAACCTAAAACCCTAACATTGAAACCCTAAACCCTAAACTCTAAACCATAAACACTAAATCCAAAACACAAAACCCTGAACCCTAAACTATAAATCTGGAAATCCTAAACCCTAAACCCTAAAACCCCAAACCATACACCCTAAAATGTAAAATCCTAAAACCCTAACATTGAAGCCCTAAACCCAAAACCCTAAATCCTGAACACAAAACCCTAAACCCAAAACTATAAATCTCGAAATCCTAAACCCTAAAACCCTAAAACCTAAAACCCTTAACCCTAAACTTAAAAACTACAAAACCTAAAAATAAACCCTAACCCTGAAATCTAAAACCCAAAACCCTAAATCCTAAACCCCAAACCCTGAACCCTTAAACCCCAAATCCTAAACCCTAAAGCCTAAACACAAAACCCGAAACCCTAAACCCTAAACTATAAAATAAAAAACCCTAAACCCTAAACCGTTAACCCTAAATCCTAAACACAAAACCCTAATCCTTAAACAATAAAACTTGAAATCTTAGACCCTAAACCCTAAAACCTAAAAAAATAAACCCTAAACCCTGATCCCTAAACCCTAAAACCTCAAACCCTAAACCCTAAAATGCAAAACCCTAACATGGAAAACCTAAAACCCTAACATTAAAACCCTAAACCCTAAACTCTAAACCCTAAAGTCTAAATCCAAAAAAAAACCGTAAACCCTAAACTGTAAAACCTGAAATCTTCAACTGTAAACCCTAAAACCTAAAAATATAAACCCTAAACCCTGAAACCCCAAACCCAAAACTCTGATCCCTAAACCCTAAATCCTAAAACCGAAAATCCTAAACCCCTAACCCTAAAACCTTAACACAAAACCCTAAACTTTAAACAAAAAAACCTGAAATCTTAGACCCTAAACCTTAAAACCCAAAAAAATAAGCCCTAAACCAAAACCCCAAACCCTAAACCCTAATCCCTGATCCCTACACCCTAAAATGTAAAACCATAAAACCCTAACATGGAAAACCTAAAACCCAAACATTGAAACCCTAAACCCTAAACTGTAAACCCTAAACACTAAATCCAAAACACAAAACCCTAAACCCTAAACTATAAAACCTGAAATCTTCAACTCTAAACCCTAAAACCTAAAAATATAAACCCCAAACCCTAAAACCCCAAACCCTGATCCCGAAACCCTAAACCCTAACACTGGAAACCCTAAACCCTAAAACCCCAAACCCTAAACCCTAAAACCCCAAACCCTAAACCTTAAACAATAAAACCTGAAATCTTAGACCCTAAACCCTAAAACATAAAAAAATAAACCATAAACAAAAACCCCAAACCCTAAACCCTAAAACCCTAAAACCCTAAACCCTAAACATTAAAGCCACAAAACCTAAAAATAAACCCTAAACCCTAAAATCTTAAACCCAAAACTCGAAATCCTAAACCCCAAACCCTGAACCCTTAAACCCCAAATCCTAAACCCTAAAGCCTAAACACAAAACCCCAAACCCCAAACCCTAAACTATAAAATAAAAAATCCTAAACCCTAAACCGTTAACCTTAAATCCTAAACACACAACTCTAAACCCTAAAACCTAAAAATATAAACCCTAAACCCTAAAACCACAAACCCTAAACACTGATCCCTAAACCCTAAACCCTGATCCCTAAACCCTAAACCCTAAAACCCCAAACCCTAAACTGTAAAATGTAAAATCCTAAAACCCTAACATGGAAATCTTAAAATCCTAACATTGAAACCCTAAACCCTAAACTCCAAACCCTAAAGACTAAATCAAAAACACAAAACCCTAAACCCTAAATAATAAAACCTGAAATCTTCAACTCTAAACCCTGAAACCTAAAAATATAAACCTAAACCCTAAAACCCAAAATCCTAAACCCTAATCCCTAAACCGTATAACTAAAAATCCTAAACCCTAAACCCTTAACCTTAAATCCTAAACACAAAACCTTAAACCATAAATTACAAAACCTGAAATCTTGGACCCTAAACCCTAAAACCTAAAAAAATAAACTCTAAACCAAAACCCGAAACCCTAAACCCTAAACCGTGATCCCTAAACCCTAAAACCCCAAACCCTAAACCCTAAAATGTAAAACCCTAACATGGAAAACCTAAAACCCTAACATTGAACCCTAAACCGTAAACACTAAATCAAAAACACAAAACCATAAACCCTAAACTATAAAACCTAAAATCTTCAACCGCAAACCCTAAAACCTAAAAATATAAACCCTAAACCCTAAACCCTAAAACCGAAAATGCTGAACCCAAAACCCCTAACCCTAAATCCTAAACACAAAACCCTAAACCTTAAACAATAAAACCTGAAATCTTAGACCCTAAACCCTAAAACATAAAAAAATAAACCCTAAACAAAAACCCCAAACCCTGATCCCTAAACCCTAAAACCCTAAACCCTAAACTTTAAAGCCACAAAACCTAAAAATAAACCCTAAACCCTAAATTATAAAACCTGAAATCTTCAACTCTAAACCCTAAAACCTAAAAATATAAACCTAGCACTAAAACCCAAAATCCTAATCCCTAAACGCTATAACTGAAAAAATCCTAAACCCTAAACCCTTAACCCTAAATCCTAAACACAAAGCCCTAAACCTTAAACTATAAAACCTGAAATCTTAGACCCTAAACCCTAAAACTTAAAAAAATAAACTCTAAATTAAAACCCAAAACCCGAAACCCTAAACCCTAAAACTACAAACCCTAAACCCTGATCCCTAACCCCTAACACTGAAAACCCTAAACCCTAAAACCCCAAACCCTAAACCCTAAAATGTAAAACCCTAAAACCCTAATATGGAAAACCAAAAACCCTAACATTGAAACCCTAAACCCTAAACACTAAATCAAAAACACAAAACCCTAAACACTAAATTATAAAACCTGAAATCTTCAACTCTAAACCCTAAAACCTAAAAATATAAACCTAAACCCTAAAACCCAAAATCCTAAACCCTAAACCCTAATCCCTAAACCCTATAACTGAAAATCCTAAACCCTAAACCCTTAACCCGAAATCCTAAACACAAAACCCTAAACCTTAAACTATAAAACTTGAAATCTTAGACCCTAAACCCTAAAACCTAAAACCTTAAAAAATAAACTCTAAACCAAAACCCGAAACCCTAAACCCTAAACTGTGATCCCTAAACCCTAAAACTTAAAAATATAAACCTAAATGCTAAAACCCAAAATCCTAAACCCTAAACCCTAATCCCTAAACCCTATAACTAAAAATCCTAAACCCTTAACCCTAAATCCTAAACACAAAACCCTAAACCTTAAACAATAAAACTGAAATCTTAGACCCTAAACCCTAAAACGTAAAAAAAAAAAAAACCCTAAACCAAAATCCAAAACCCTAAACCATTAACCCTAAATCCTTAAACTATAAAACTTGTAATCTTAGACCCTAAACCCTAAAACCTAAAACCTAAAAAAATAAACTCTAAACCAAAACCCGAAACCCTAAACCCTAAACCGTGATCCCTAAACCCTAAAACCTAAAAATATAAACCTAAACCCTAAAACCCAAAATCCTAAACCCTAAACCCTAATCCCTAAAAAATATAACTAAAAATCCTAAACCCTTAACCCTAAATCCTAAACACAAAACCCTAAACCTTAAACAATAAAACTGAAATCTCAGACCCTAAACCCTAAAACGTAAAAAAAAAAAAACACTAAATTAAAACCCAAAACCCTAAACCCTAAACCCTGATCCCAAAACCCTAAAACCCCAAACCTTAAACCTTAAAATGTAAAACCCTAAAACTCTAACATGGAAAACCTAAAACCCTAACATTGAAACCCTAAACCGTAAACACTAAATCCAAAACACAAAACCGTAAACCCTAAACTATAAAACCTTAAATCTCCACCTGTAAACCCTAAAACCTAAAAATATAAGCCCTAAACCCTAAAACCCCAAACCCTAAACCCTAAACCCTGATTCCTAAACCCTAAAACCGAAAATTCTGAACCCAAAACCCCTAACCCTAAACCCTAAACCCTGATCCCTAAAGCCAAAAATGTAAAAACATTAAACCCTAACACGGAAAACCTAAAACCCGAACATTGAAACCCTAAACACTAAATCCAAAACACAAAACCCTAAGCTCTAAACGATAAAACCTGAAATCTTCAACTGTAAACCCTAAAACCTAAAAATATAAACCCTAAACCGTAAAACCACAAACCCTAAACCCTGATCCCTAAACCCTAAACCCTAACACCAAAAACCCTAAACCCTAAAACCCCAAACGCTAAACTGTAAAATGTAAAACCATAAAACCCTAACATGGAAATCTTAAAACCCTAACATTGAAACCCTAAACCCTAAACTCTAAACCCTAAAGAATAAATCAAAAACACAAAACCATAAACCCTAAATTATAAAACCTGAAATCTTCAACTCTAAACCCTAAAACCTAAAAATATAAACCTAAACCCTAAAACCCAAAATCCTAAGCCCTAAACCCTAATCCCTAAACCCTATAACTAAAAATCCTAAACCCTAAACCCTTAACCCTTAATCCTAAACACAAAACACTAAACCTTAAACTGTTAAACCTGAAATCTTAGACCCTAAACCCTAAAACCTAAAAAAATAAACTCTAAACCAAAACCCGAAACCCTAAACCCTAAACCGTGATTCGTAAACCCTAAAACCCCAAACCCTAAACCCTAAAATGTAATACCACAAAACCCTAACATGGAAAACCTAAAACCCGAACATTGAAACCCTAAACACTAAATCCAAAACACTTTCCTAAGCCCTAAACTATAAAACCTGAAATCTTCAACTCTAAACCCTAAAACCTAAAAATATAAACCCTAAACCGTAAAAACCACAAACCCTAAACCCCCGATCCCTAAACCCTAAACCCTAAAACCCCCAAACCCTATACTTTAAAAATGTAAAACCCTAAAACCCTAACATGGAAAACCTAAAACCCTAACATTGAAACCCTAAACCCTAAACTCTAAACCCTAAAGACTAAATAAAAAACACAAAACCCTAAACCCTAAATTATAAAACCTGAAATCTTCAACTCTAAACCCTAAAACCTAAAAATATAAACCTAAACCCTGAAACCCAAAATCCTAAACCCTAAACCCTAATCCCTAAAACCTATAACTAAAAATCCTAAACCCGAAACCCTTAACCCTAAATCCAAAACACAAAACCCTAAACCTTAAACTATAAAACCTGAAATATTAGACCCTAAACCCTAAAACCTAAAAAAATAAACTCTAAACCAAAACCCGAAACCCTAAACCCGAAACCGTGATCCCTAAACCTTAAAACCCCAAACCCTAAACCCTAAAATGTAAAACCCTAAAACCCTAACATGGAAAACCTAAAACCCTAACATTGAAACCCTAAACCGTAAACCCTAAATCCAAAACACAAAACCGTAAATCCTAAACTATAAAACCTGAAATCTTCAACTGTTAACCCAAGAACCTAAAAATTTCAACCATAAACCCTAAAACCCCAAATCCTAAACCCTAAACCCTAATTTCTAAACCCTAAAACCGAAAATGCTGAACCCAAAACCACTAACCCTAAATCCTAAGCACAAAACCCTAAACATTAAACAATAAAACCTGAAATCTTAGACCCTAAACCCTAAAACATAAAAAAATAAACCCTAAACAAAAACCCCAAACCCTAAACCCTAAAACCCTAAAACCCTAAACCCTAAACTTTAAAGCCACAAAACCTAAAAATAAACCCTAAACCCTAAAATCTTAAACCCAAAACCCTAAATCCTAAACCCTAAACTCTAAACCCTAAAACCTAAAAATATAAACCCTAAACCCTAAAACCACAAACCCTAAACCCTAACACTGAAAACCCTAAACCCTAAAACCGCAAACCCTAAACTGTAAAATTTAAAACCCTAAAACCCTAACATTGAAACCCTAAACCCTAAACTCTAAACCCTAAAGACTAAATCAAAGACACAAAACCCTAAACCCTAAATAATAAAACCTACAATCTTCAACTCTAAACCCTAAAACCTAAAAATATAAACCTAAACCCTAAAACCCAAAATCCTAAACCCTAAACCCTAATCCCTAAACCCGATACCTAAAAATCCTAAACCCTAAACCCTTAACCCTAAATCCTAAACATAAAACCCTAAACCTTAAACGATAAAACCTGAAATCTTAGACCCTAAAACCTAAAACGTAAAAAAATAAACTCTAAACCAAAACCCGAAACCCTAAACCCTAAACCGTGATCCCTAAACCCTAAAACTTAAAAATATAAACCTAAATGCTAAAACCCAAAATCCTAAACCCTAAACCCTAATCCCTAAACCCTATAACTAAAAATCCTAAACCCTAAACCCTAAACCCTTAACCCTATATCCTAAACACAAAACCCTAAACCTTAAACAATAAAAAAGAAATCTTAGACCCTAAACCCTAAAACGTAAAAAAAACAAAAAACCCTAAACCAAAACCCAAAACCCTTAACCCTAAACCATGATCCTTAAACCCTAAAACCCCAAACCCTAAACCCTAAAATGTAAAACCTAAAACCCTAACATTGAAATCCTAAACCGTAAATACTAAATCCAAAACACAAAACCATAAACCCTAAACTATAAAACCTGAAATCTCCAATCGTAAACCCTAAAACCTAAAAAATATAAACCCTAAACCCTAAAACCCCAAACCCTAAACCCTAAACCCCGATTCCTAAACCCTAAAACCGAAAAATGCTCGAACCCAAAACCCCTAACCCTAAACTCTAAACCCCGATCCCTAAACCCTAAAAATGTAAAAACCATAAAACCCCTAACATGGAAAAAGCTAAAACCCGAACATTGAAATCCTAAACACTAAATCCAAAACACAAAACCCTAAGCCCTAAACTATAAAACCCCGAAATCTTCAACTCTAAACCCTAATACCTAAAAAATATAAACCCTAAACCCTAAAACCACAAACCTTAAACCCCCGATCCCTAAACCCTAAACCCTAACACTAAAAACCCTAAACCCTAAAACCCCAAACTCTAAGTCAGAAATGTAAAACCCTAAAACCCTAACATGGAAATCTTAAAACCCTAACACTCGAAAACCCTAAACCCTAAACTCTAAACCCTAAAGACTAAATCAAAAACACAAAACCCTAAACCCTAAATTATAAAACCTGAAATCTTCAATTCTAAACCCTAAAACCTAAGAATATAAACCTAACCCGAAAACCCAAAATCCTAAACCCTAAACCCTAATCCCTTAACCCTATAACTAAAAATCCTAACCCCTAAACCCTTAACCCTAAATCCTATACACAAAACCCTAAACCTTAAACTATAAAACCTAAAATCTTAGACCCTAAACCCTAAAACCTAAAAAAAAATAAACTCTAAACCAAAACCCGAAACCCTAAACCCTAAACCGTGATCCCTAAACCCTAAAACCCCAAACCCTAAACCCTAAAATGTAAAACCCTATAACCCTAACATGGAAAACCTAAAACCCTAACATTGAACCCTAAACCGTAAACACTAAATCCAAACACAAAACCGTAAACCCTAAACTATAAAACCTAAAATCTTCAACCGTAAACCCTAAAACCTAAAAACATAAACCCTAAACCCTAAAACCGAAAATGCTGAACCCAAAACCCCTAACCCTAAATCCTAAACACAAAACCCTAAACCTTAAACAATAAAACCTGAAATCTTAGACCCTAAACCCTAAAACATAAAAAAATAAACCCTAAATAAAAACCCCAAACTCTGATCCCTAAACCCTAAAACCCGAAACCCTAAACTTTAAAGCCACAAAACCTAAAAAAAACCCTAAACCCTAAATTATAAAACCTGAAATCTTCAACTCTAAACCCTAAAACCTAAAAATATAAACCTAAACCCTAAAACCCAAAATCCTAAGCCCTAAACCCTAATCCCTAAACCCTATAACTAAAAATCCTAAACCCTAAACCCTTAACCCTTAATCCTAAACACAAAACACTAAACCTTAAACTGTTAAACCTGAAATCTTAGACCCTAAACCCTAAAACCTAAAAAAATAAACTCTAAACCAAAACCCGAAACCCTAAACCCTAAACCGTGATTCGTAAACCCTAAAACCCCAAACCCTAAACCCTAAAATGTAATACCACAAAACCCTAACATGGAAAACCTAAAACCCGAACATTGAAACCCTAAACACTAAATCCAAAACACTTTCCTAAGCCCTAAACTATAAAACCTGAAATCTTCAACTCTAAACCCTAAAACCTAAAAATATAAACCCTAAACCGTAAAACCACAAACCCTAAACCCTGATCCCTAAACCCTAAACCCTAAAACCCCAAACCCTATACTTTAAAATGTAAAACCCTAAAACCCTAACATGGAAAACCTAAAACCCTAACATTGAAACCCTAAACCCTAAACTCTAAACCCTAAAGACTAAATAAAAAACACAAAACCCTAAACCCTAAATTATAAAACCTGAAATCTTCAACTCTAAACCCTAAAACCTAAAAATATAAACCTAAACCCTGAAACCCAAAATCCTAAACCCTAAACCCTAATCCCTAAAACCTATAACTAAAAATCCTAAACCCGAAACCCTTAACCCTAAATCCAAAACACAAAACCCTAAACCTTAAACTATAAAACCTGAAATATTAGACCCTAAACCCTAAAACCTAAAAAAATAAACTCTAAACCAAAACCCGAAACCCTAAACCCGAAACCGTGATCCCTAAACCTTAAAACCCCCAAACCCTAAACCCTAAAATGTAAAACCCTAAAACCCTAACATGGAAAACCTAAAACCCTAACATTGAAACCCTAAACCGTAAACCCTAAATCCAAAACACAAAACCGTAAATCCTAAACTATAAAACCTGAAATCTTCAACTGTTAACCCAAGAACCTAAAAATTTCAACCATAAACCCTAAAACCCCAAATCCTAAACCCTAAACCCTAATTTCTAAACCCTAAAACCGAAAATGCTCGAACCCAAAACCACTAACCCTAAATCCTAAGCACAAAACCCTAAACATTAAACAATAAAACCTGAAATCTTAGACCCTAAACCCTAAAACATAAAAAAATAAACCCTAAACAAAAACCCCAAACCCTAAACCCTAAAACCCTAAAACCCTAAACCCTAAACTTTAAAGCCACAAAACCTAAAAATAAACCCTAAACCCTAAAATCTTAAACCCAAAACCCTAAATCCTAAACCCTAAACTCTAAACCCTAAAACCTAAAAATATAAACCCTAAACCCTAAAACCACAAACCCTAAACCCTAACACTGAAAACCCTAAACCCTAAAACCGCAAACCCTAAACTGTAAAATTTAAAACCCTAAAACCCTAACATTGAAACCCTAAACCCTAAACTCTAAACCCTAAAGACTAAATCAAAGACACAAAACCCTAAACCCTAAATAATAAAACCTACAATCTTCAACTCTAAACCCTAAAACCTAAAAATATAAACCTAAACCCTAAAACCCAAAATCCTAAACCCTAAACCCTAATCCCTAAACCCGATACCTAAAAATCCTAAACCCTAAACCCTTAACCCTAAATCCTAAACATAAAACCCTAAACCTTAAACGATAAAACCTGAAATCTTAGACCCTAAAACCTAAAACGTAAAAAAATAAACTCTAAACCAAAACCCGAAACCCTAAACCCTAAACCGTGATCCCTAAACCCTAAAACTTAAAAATATAAACCTAAATGCTAAAACCCAAAATCCTAAACCCTAAACCCTAATCCCTAAACCCTATAACTAAAAATCCTAAACCCTAAACCCTAAACCCTTAACCCTATATCCTAAACACAAAACCCTAAACCTTAAACAATAAAACAGAAATCTTAGACCCTAAACCCTAAAACGTAAAAAAAAAAAAAAACCCTAAACCAAAACCCAAAACCCTTAACCCTAAACCATGATCCTTAAACCCTAAAACCCCAAACCCTAAACCCTAAAATGTAAAACCTAAAACCCTAACATTGAAATCCTAAACCGTAAATACTAAATCCAAAACACAAAACCATAAACCCTAAACTATAAAACCTGAAATCTCCAACTGTAAACCCTAAAACCTAAAAATATAAACCCTAAACCCTAAAACCCCAAACCCTAAACCCTAAACCCTGATTCCTAAACCCTAAAACCGAAAATGCTGAACCCAAAACCCCTAACCCTAAACTCTAAACCCTGATCCCTAAACCCTAAAATGTAAAACCATAAAACCCTAACATGGAAAAGCTAAAACCCGAACATTGAAATCCTAAACACTAAATCCAAAACACAAAACCCTAAGCCCTAAACTATAAAACCTGAAATCTTCAACTCTAAACCCTAATACCTAAAAATATAAACCCTAAACCCTAAAACCACAAACCTTAAACCCTGATCCCTAAACCCTAAACCCTAACACTAAAAACCCTAAACCCTAAAACCCCAAACTCTAAGCTGTAAAATGTAAAACCCTAAAACCCTAACATGGAAATCTTAAAACCCTAACACTGAAACCCTAAACCCTAAACTCTAAACCCTAAAGACTAAATCAAAAACACAAAACCCTAAACCCTAAATTATAAAACCTGAAATCTTCAATTCTAAACCCTAAAACCTAAGAATATAAACCTAACCCGAAAACCCAAAATCCTAAACCCTAAACCCTAATCCCTTAACCCTATAACTAAAAATCCTAACCCCTAAACCCTTAACCCTAAATCCTATACACAAAACCCTAAACCTTAAACTATAAAACCTAAAATCTTAGACCCTAAACCCTAAAACCTAAAAAAATAAACTCTAAACCAAAACCCGAAACCCTAAACCCTAAACCGTGATCCCTAAACCCTAAAACCCCAAACCCTAAACCCTAAAATGTAAAACCCTATAACCCTAACATGGAAAACCTAAAACCCTAACATTGAACCCTAAACCGTAAACACTAAATCCGAAACACAAAACCGTAAACCCTAAACTATAAAACCTAAAATCTTCAACCGTAAACCCTAAAACCTAAAAACATAAACCCTAAACCCTAAAACCGAAAATGCTCGAACCCAAAACCCCCTAACCCTAAATCCTAAACACAAAACCCTAAACCTTAAACAATAAAACCTGAAATCTTAGACCCTAAACCCTAAAACATAAAAAAATAAACCCTAAATAAAAACCCCAAACTCTGATCCCTAAACCCTAAAACCCGAAACCCTAAACTTTAAAGCCACAAAACCTAAAAAAAACCCTAAACCCTAAATTATAAAACCTGAAATCTTCAACTCTAAACCCTAAAACCTAAAAATATAAACCTAAACCCTAAACCCTCTAACTGAAATCCTAAACCCTAAATCCTGAACACAAAGCCCTAAACCTTAAACTATAAAACCTGAAATCCTAGACCCTAAAACCTAAAAAAATAAACTCTAGACCAAAATCCGAAACCCTAAACCCTAAAACTACAAACCCTAAACCCTGATCCCTAAACCCTAAACCCTAACACTGAAAACCCTAAACCCTAAAACCCCAAACCCTAAACCCTAAAATGTAAAACCCTAAAACCCTAACATGGAAAACCTAAAACCCTAACTTTGAAACCCTAAACCCTAAACCCTAAACACTAAATCAAAAACACAAAACCCTAAACACTAAATTATAAAACCTGAAATCTTCAACTCTAAACCCTAAAACCTAGAAATATAAACCTAAACCCTAAAACCAAAAATCCTAAACCCTAAACCCTAATCCCTAAACCCTATAACTGAAAATCCTAAACCCTAAACCCTTAACCCTAAATCCTAAAGACAAAACCCTAAACCTTAAACTATAAAACTTGAAATCATAGACCCTAAACCCTAAAACCTAAAACCCAAAAAATAAACTCTAAACCAAAACCCGAAACCCTAAACATTAAAACTACAAACCCTAAACCCTGATCCCTAAACCCTAAATCCTAACACTGAAAACCCTAAACCCTAAAACCCCAAACCCTAAACCCTAAAACCCTAACATGGAAAACCTAAAACCCTAACATTGAAACCCTAAACCCTAAACCCTAAACACTAAATCAAAAACACAAAACCCTAAACACTAAATTATAAAACCTGAAATCTTCAACTCGAAACCCTAAAACCTAAAAATATAAACCTAAACCCTAAAACCCAAAATCCTAAACCCTAAACCCTAATCCCTAAACCCTATAACTGAAAATCCTAAACCCTAAACCCTTAACCCTAAATCCTAAACACAAAACCCTAAACCTTAAACTATAAAACATGAAATCTTAGACCCTAAACCCTAAAACCTAAAACCTTAAAAAATAAACTCTAAACCAAAACACGAAACCCTAAACCCTAAACCGTGATCCCTAAACCCTAAAACTTAAAAATATAAACCTAAATGCTAAAACCCAAAATCCTAAACCCTAAACCCTAATCCCTAAACCCTATAACTAAAAATCCTAAACCCTAAACCCCAAACCCTTAACCCTATATCCTAAACACAAAACCCTAAACCTTAAACAATAAAACTGAAATCTTAGACCCTAAACCCTAAAACGTAAAAAAAAACCCTAAACCAAAACCCAAAACCCTTAACCCTAAACCATGATCCTTAAACCCTAAAACCCCAAACCCTAAACCCTAAAATGTAAAACCTAAAACCCTAACATTGAAATCCTAAACCGTAAATACTAAATCCAAAACACAAAACCATAAACCCTAAACTATAAAACCTGAAATCTCCAACTGTAAACCCTAAAACCTAAAAATATAAACCCTAAACCCTAAAACCCCAAACCCTAAACCCTAAACCCCCGATTCCTAAACCCTAAAACCGAAAAATGCCGAACCCAAAACCCCTAACCCTAAACTCTAAACCCCGATCCCTAAACCCTAAAAATGTAAAAACCATAAAACCCCTAACATGGAAAAGCTAAAACCCGAACATTGAAACCCTAAACACTAAATCCAAAACACAAAACCCTAAGCCCTAAACTATAAAACCTGAAATCTTCAACTCTAAACCCTAAAACCTAAAAATATAAACCCTAAACCCTAAAACCACAAACCTTAAACCCTGATCCCTAAACCCTAAACCCTAACACTAAAAACCCTAAACCCTAAAACCCCAAACCCTAAGCTGTAAAATGTAAAACCCTAAAACCCTAACATGGAAATCTTAAAACCCTAACACTGAAACCCTAAACCCTAAACTCTAAACCCTAAAGACTAAATCAAAAACACAAAACCCTAAACCCTAAATTATAAAACCTGAAATCTTCAATTCTTAACCCTAAAACCTAAGAATATAAACCTAACCCGAAAACCCAAAATCCTAAACCCTAAACCCTAATCCCTAAACCCTATAACTAAAAATCCTAACCCCTAAACCCTTAACCCTAAATCCTATACACAAAACCCTAAACCTTAAACTATAAAACCTAAAATCTTAGACCCTAAAACCTAAAAAAATAAACTCTAAACCAAAACCCGAAACCCTAAACCCTAAACCGTGATCCCTAAACCCTAAAACCCCAAACCCTAAACCCTAAAATGTAAAACCCTATAACCCTAACATGGAAAACCTAAAACCCTAACATTGAACCCTAAACGTTAAACACTAAATCCGAAACACAAAACCGTAAACCCTAAACTATAAAACCTAAAATCTTCAACCGTAAACCCTAAAACCTAAAAACATAAACCCTAAACCCTAAAACCGAAAATGCTGAACCCAAAACCCCTAACCCTAAATCCTAAACACAAAACCCTAAACCTTAAACAATAAAACCTGAAATCTTAGACCCTAAACCCTAAAACATAAAAAAATAAACCCTAAATAAAAACCCCAAACTCTGATCCCTAAACCCTAAAACCCGAAACCCTAAACTTTAAAGCCACAAAACCTAAAAAAAACCCTAAACCCTAAATTATAAAACCTGAAATCTTCAACTCTAAACCCTAAAACCTAAAAATATAAACCTAAACCCTAAACCCTCTAACTGAAATCCTAAACCCTAAATCCTGAACACAAAGCCCTAAACCTTAAACTATAAAACCTGAAATCCTAGACCCTAAAACCTAAAAAAATAAACTCTAGACCAAAATCCGAAACCCTAAACCCTAAAACTACAAACCCTAAACCCTGATCCCTAAACCCTAAACCCTAACACTGAAAACCCTAAACCCTAAAACCCCAAACCCTAAACCCTAAAATGTAAAACCCTAAAACCCTAACATGGAAAACCTAAAACCCTAACTTTGAAACCCTAAACCCTAAACCCTAAACACTAAATCAAAAACACAAAACCCTAAACACTAAATTATAAAACCTGAAATCTTCAACTCTAAACCCTAAAACCTAAAAATATCAACCTAAAGCCAAAAACCCAAAATCCTAAACCCTAAACCCTAATCCCTAAACCCTATAACTGAAAATCCTAAACCCTAAACCCTTAACCCTAAATCCTAAAGACAAAACCCTAAACCTTAAACTATAAAACTTGAAATCATAGACCCTAAACCCTAAAACCTAAAACCCAAAAAATAAACTCTAAACCAAAACCCGAAACCCTAAACATTAAAACTACAAACCCTAAACCCTGATCCCTAAACCCTAAATCCTAACACTGAAAACCCTAAACCCTAAAACCCCAAACCCTAAACCCTAAAACCCTAACATGGAAAACCTAAAACCCTAACATTGAAACCCTAAACCCTAAACCCTAAACACTAAATCAAAAACACAAAACCCCTAAACACTAAATTATAAAACCCGAAATCTTCAACTCGAAACCCTAAAACCTAAAAAATATAAACCTAAACCCTAAAACCCAAAAATCCTAAACCCTAAACCCTAATCCCTAAACCCTATAACCGAAAAATCCTAAACCCTAAACCCTTAACCCTAAATCCTAAACACAAAACCCCTAAACCTTAAACTATAAAACTTGAAATCTTAGACCCTAAACCCTAAAACCTAAAACCTTAAAAAAATAAACTCTAAACCAAAACACGAAACCCTAAACCCTAAACCGTGATCCCTAAACCCTAAAACTTAAAAAATATAAACCTAAATGCTAAAACCCAAAATCCTAAACCCTAAACCCTAATCCCTAAACCCTATAACTAAAAATCCTAAACCCTAAACCCCAAACCCTTAACCCTATATCCTAAACACAAAACCCTAAACCTTAAACAATAAAACAGAAATCTTAGACCCTAAACCCTAAAACGTAAAAAAAAACCCTAAACCAAAACCCAAAACCCTTAACCCTAAACCATGATCCTTAAACCCTAAAACCCCAAACCCTAAACCCTAAAATGTAAAACCTAAAACCCTAACATTGAAATCCTAAACCGTAAATACTAAATCCAAAACACAAAACCATAAACCCTAAACTATAAAACCTGAAATCTCCAACTGTAAACCCTAAAACCTAAAAATATAAACCCTAAACCCTAAAACCCCAAACCCTAAACCCTAAACCCTGATTCCTAAACCCTAAAACCGAAAATGCTGAACCCAAAACCCCTAACCCTAAACTCTAAACCCTGATCCCTAAACCCTAAAATGTAAAACCATAAAACCCTAACATGGAAAAGCTAAAACCCGAACATTGAAACCCTAAACACTAAATCCAAAACACAAAACCCTAAGCCCTAAACTATAAAACCTGAAATCTTCAACTCTAAACCCTAAAACCTAAAAATATAAACCCTAAACCCTAAAACCACAAACCTTAAACCCTGATCCCTAAACCCTAAACCCTAACACTAAAAACCCTAAACCCTAAAACCCCAAACCCTAAGCTGTAAAATGTAAAACCCTAACATGGAAATCTTAAAACCCTAACACTGAAACCCTAAACCCTAAACTCTAAACCCTAAAGACTAAATCAAAAACACAAAACCCTAAACCCTAAATTATAAAACCTGAAATCTTCAATTCTTAACCCTAAAACCTAAGAATATAAACCTAACCCGAAAACCCAAAATCCTAAACCCTAAACCCTAATCCCTAAACCCTATAACTAAAAATCCTAACCCCTAAACCCTTAACCCTAAATCCTATACACAAAACCCTAAACCTTAAACTATAAAACCTAAAATCTTAGACCCTAAACCCTAAAACCTAAAAAAATAAACTCTAAACCAAAACCCGAAACCCTAAACCCTAAACCGTGATCCCTAAACCCTAAAACCCCAAACCCTAAACCCTAAAATGTAAAACCCTATAACCCTAACATGGAAAACCTAAAACCCTAACATTGAACCCTAAACGTTAAACACTAAATCCGAAACACAAAACCGTAAACCCTAAACTATAAAACCTAAAATCTTCAACCGTAAACCCTAAAACCTAAAAACATAAACCCTAAACCCTAAAACCGAAAATGCTGAACCCAAAACCCCTAACCCTAAATCCTAAACACAAAACCCTAAACCTTAAACAATAAAACCTGAAATCTTAGACCCTAAACCCTAAAACATAAAAAAATAAACCCTAAACAAAAACCCCAAACCTTGATCCCTAAACCCTAAAACCCTAAACCCTAAACTTTAAAGCCACAAAACCTAAAAATAAACCCTAAACCCTAAATTATAAAACCTGAAATCTTCAACTCTAAACCCTAAAACCTAAAAATATAAACCTAAACCCTAAAACCCAAAATCCTAATCCCTAATCCCTAAACCCTATAACTGAAAATCCTAAACCCTAAACCCTTAACCCTAAATCCTAAACACAAAGCCCTAAACCTTAATCTATAAAACCTGAAATCTTAGACCCTAAACCCTAAAACCTAAAAAAATAAACTCTAAACCAAAACCCGAAACCCTAAACACTAAAACTACAAACCCTAAACCCTGATCCCTAAACCCTAAATCCTAACACTGAAAACCCTAAACCCTAAAACCCCAAACCCTAAACCCTAAAACCCTAACATGGAAAACCTAAAACCCTAACATTGAAACCCTAAACCCTAAACCCTAAACACTAAATCAAAAACACAAAACCCAAAACACTAAATTATAAAACCTGAAATCTTCAACTCGAAACCCTAAAACCTAAAAATATAAACCTAAACCCTAAAACCCAAAATCCTAAACCCTAAACCCTAATCCCTAAACCCTATAACTGAAAATCCTAAACCCTAAACCCTTAACCCTAAATCCTAAACACAAAACCCTAAACCTTAAACTATAAAACTTGAAATCTTAGACCCTAAACCCTAAAACCTAAAACCTTAAAAAATAAACTCTAAACCAAAACACGAAACCCTAAACCCTAAACCGTGATCCCTAAACCCTAAAACTTAAAAATATAAACCTAAATGCTAAAACCCAAAATCCTAAACCCCAAACCCTAATCCCTAAACCCTATAACTAAAAATCCTAAACCCTTAACCCTAAATCCTAAACACAAAACCCTAAACCTTAAACAATAAAACTGAAATCTTAGATCCTAAACCCTAAAACGTAAAAAAAAAACCCTAAACCAAAACCCAAAACCCTAAAACCTAAACCCTGATCCCTAAACCCTAAACCCTAAAATGTAAAACCCTAAAACCCTAACATGGAAAACCTAAAACCCTAACATTGAAACCCTAAACCGTAAACACTAAATCCAAAACACAAAACCGTAAACCCTAAACTATAAAACCTGAAATCTTCAACTGTTAACCCAAGAACCTGAAAATTTCAACCATAAACCCTAAAACCCCAAATCCTAAACCCTAAACCCTGATTCCTAAACCCTAAAACCGAAAATGCTGAACCCAAAACCCCTAACCCTAAACTCTAAACCCTGATCCCTAAACCCTAAAATGTAAAAACCATAAAACCCTAACATGGAAAAAGCTAAAACCCGAACATTGAAACCCTAAACACTAAATCCAAAACACAAAACCCTAAGCCCTAAACTATAAAACCTGAAATCTTCAACTCTAAACCCTAAAACCTAAAAATATAAAACCTAAACCCTAAAACCACAAACCTTAAACCCTGATCCCTAAACCCTAAACCCTAACACTAAAAACCCTAAACCCTAAAACCCCAAACCCTAAGTCAGAAATGTAAAACCCTAAAACCCTAACATGGAAATCTTAAAACCCTAACACTCGAAAACCCCTAAACCCTAAACTCTAAACCCTAAAGACTAAATCAAAAACACAAAACCCTAAACCCTAAATTATAAAACCTGAAATCTTCAATTCTAAACCCTAAAACCTAAGAATATAAACCTAACCCGAAAACCCAAAATCCTAAACCCTAAACCCTAATCCCTAAACCCTATAACTAAAAATCCTAACCCCTAAACCCTTAACCCTAAATCCTATACACAAAACCCTAAACCTTAAACTATAAAACCTAAAATCTTAGACCCTAAAACCTAAAAAAATAAACTCTAAACCAAAACCCGAAACCCTAAACCCCTAAACCGTGATCCCTAAACCCTAAAACCCCAAACCCTAAACCCTAAAATGTAAAACCCTATAACCCTAACATGGAAAACCTAAAACCCTAACATTGAACCCTAAACGTTAAACACTAAATCCGAAACACAAAACCGTAAACCCTAAACTATAAAACCTAAAATCTTCAACCGTAAACCCTAAAACCTAAAAAACATAAACCCTAAACCCTAAAACCGAAAATGCTGAACCCAAAACCCCTAACCCTAAATCCTAAACACAAAACCCTAAACCTTAAACAATAAAACCTGAAATCTTAGACCCTAAACCCTAAAACATAAAAAAATAAACCCTAAATAAAAACCCCCAAACTCGATCCCTAAACCCTAAAACCCGAAACCCTAAACTTTAAAGCCACAAAACCTAAAAAAAACCCTAAACCCTAAATTATAAAACCTGAAATCTTCAACTCTAAACCCTAAAACCTAAAAATATAAACCTAAACCCTAAACCCTATAACTGAAAATCCTAAACCCTAAAACCTTAACCCTAAATCCTGAACACAAAGCCCTAAACCTTAAACTATAAAACCTGAAATCCTAGACCCTAAAACCTAAAAAAATAAACTCTAAACCAAAACCCGAAACCCTAAACCCTAAAACTACAAACCCTAAACCCTGATCCCTAAACCCTAAACCCTAACACTGAAAACCCTAAACCCTAAAACCCCAAACCCTAAACCCTAAAATGTAAAACCCTAAAACCCTAACATGGAAAACCTAAAACCCTAACTTTGAAACCCTAAACCCTAAACCCTAAACACTAAATCAAAAACACAAAACCCTAAACACTAAATTATAAAACCTGAAATCTTCAACTCTAAACCCTAAAACCTAAAAATATAAACCTAAACCCTAAAACCAAAAATCCTAAACCCTAAACCCTAATCCCTAAACCCTATAACTGAAAATCCTAAACCCTAAACCCTTAACCCTAAATCCTAAACACAAAACCCTAAACCTTAAACTATAAAACTTGAAATCATAGACCCTAAACCCTAAAACCTAAAACCCAAAAATATAAACTCTAAACCAAAACCCGAAACCCTAAACCCTAAACCGTGATCCCTAAACCCTAAAACCTAAAAATATAAACCTAAACCCTAAAACCCAAAATCCTAAACCCTAAACCCTAATCCATAAACCCTATAACTAAAAAAATCCTAAACCCTTAACCCTTAACCCTAAATCCTAAACACAAAACCCTAAACCTTAAACAATAAAACTGAAATCTTAGATCCTAAACCCTAAAACGTAAAAAAAAAACCCTAAACCAAAACCCAAAACCCTAAAACCTAAACCCTGATCCCTAAACCCTAAAACCTCAAACCCTAAACCCTAAAATGTAAAACCCTAAAACCCTAACATGGAAAACCTAAAACCCTAACATTGAAACCCTAAACCGTAAACACTAAATCCAAAACACAAAACCGTAAACCCTAAACTATAAAACCTGAAATCTTCAACTGTTAACCCAAGAACCTGAAAATTTCAACCATAAACCCTAAAACCCCAAATCCTAAACCCTAAACCCCCGATTCCTAAACCCTAAAACCGAAAATGCTGAACCCAAAACCCCTAACCCTAAATCCTAAGCACAAAACCCTAAACCTTAAACAATAAAACCTGAAATCTTAGACCCTAAACCCTAAAACATAAAAAAATAAACCCTAAACAAAAACCCCAAACCCTAAACCCTAAAACCCTAAAACCCTAAACCCTAAACTTTAAAGCCACAAAACCTAAAAATAAACCCTAAACCCTAAAATCTTAAACCCAAAACCCTAAATCCTAAACCCTAAACTCTAAACCCTAAAACCTAAAAATATAAACCCTAAACCCTAAAACCACAAACCCTAAACCCTAACATTGAAAACCCTAAACACTAAAACCCCAAACCCTAAACTGTAAAATTTAAAACCCTAAAACCCTAACATGGAAATCTTAAAACCCTAACATTGAAACCCTAAACCCTAAACTCTAAACCCTAAAGACTAAATCAAAGACACAAAACCCTAAACCCTAAATAATAAAACCTACAATCTTCAACTATAAACCCTAAAACCTAAAAATATAAACCTAAACCCTAAAACCCAAAAATCCTAAACCCTAAACCCTATACCTAAAAAATCCTAAACCCTTAACCCTAAATCCTAAACACAAAACCCTAAACCTTAAACGATAAAACCTGAAATCTCAGACCCTAAACCCTAAAACGTAACAAAATAAACTCTAAACCAAAACCCGAAACCCTAAACCCTAAACCGTGATCCCTAAACCCTAAAACCTAAAAATATAAACCTAAACCCTAAAACCCAAAATCCTAAACCCTAAACCCTAATCCATAAACCCTATAACTAAAAATCCTAAACCCTTAACCCTTAACCCTAAATCCTAAACACAAAACCCTAAACCTTAAACAATAAAACTGAAATCTTAGATCCTAAACCCTAAAACGTAAAAAAAAAACCCTAAACCAAAACCCAAAACCCTAAACCCTAAACCCTGATCCCTAAACCCTAAAACCTCAAACCCTAAACCCTAAAATGTAAAACCCTAAAACCCTAACATTGAAACCCTAAACCGTAAACACTAAATCCAAAACACAAAACCGTAAACCCTAAACTATAAAAGCTGAAATCTTCAACTGTTAACCCAAGAACCTGAAAATTTCAACCATAAACCCTAAAACCCCAAATCCTAAACCCTAAACCCTGATTCCTAAACCCTAAAACCGAAAATGCTGAACCCAAAACCCCTAACCCTAAATCCTAAGCACAAAACCCTAAACCTTAAACAATAAAACCTGAAATCTTAGACCCTAAACCCTAAAACATAAAAAAATAAACCCTAAACAAAAACCCCAAACCCTAAACCCTAAAACCCTAAAACCCTAAACCCTAAACTTTAAAGCCACAAAACCTAAAAATAAACCCTAAACCCCAAAATCTTAAACCCAAAACCCTAAATCCTAAACCCTAAACTCTAAACCCTAAAACCTAAAAATATAAACCCTAAACCCTAAAACCACAAACCCTAAACCCTAACACTGAAAACCCTAAACCCTAAAACCCCAAACCCTAAACTGTAAAATTTAAAACCCTAAAACCCTAACATGGAAATCTTAAAACCCTAACATTGAAACCCTAAACCCTAAACTCTAAACCCTAAAGACTAAATCAAAGACACAAAACCCTAAACCCTAAATAATAAAACCTACAATCTTCAACTATAAACCCTAAAACCTAAAAAAATATAAACCTAAACCCTAAAACCCAAAATCCTAAACCCTAAACCCTATACCTAAAAATCCTAAACCCTTAACCCTAAATCCTAAACACAAAACCCTAAACCTTAAACGATAAAACCTGAAATCTTAGACCCTAAACCCTAAAACGTAACAAAATAAACTCTAAACCAAAACCCGAAACCCTAAACCCTAAACCGTGATCCCTAAACCCTAAAACCCCAAACCCTAAACCCTAAAATGTAAAACCCTAAAACCCTAACATGGAAAACCTAAAACCCTAACATTGAACCCTAAACCGTAAACACTAAATCCAAAACACAAAACCGTAAACCATAAACTATAAAACCTAAAATCTTCAACCGTAAACCCTAGAACCTAAAAATATAAACCCTAAACCCTAAACCCTAAAACCGAAAAATGCTCGAACCCAAAACCCCTATCCCTAAATCCTAAACACAAAACCCTAAACCTTAAACAATAAAACCTGAAATCTTAGACCCTAAACCCTAAAACATAAAAAAATAAACCCTAAACAAAAACCCCAAACCTTGATCCCTAAACCCTAAAACCCTAAACCCTAAACTTTAAAGCCACAAAACCTAAAAATAAACCCTAAACCCTAAATTATAAAACCTGAAATCTTCAACTCTAAACCCTAAAACCTAAAAATATAAACCTAAACCCTAAAACCCAAAATCCTAAACCCTAATCCCTAAACCCTATAACTGAAAATCCTAAACCCTAAACCCTTAACCCTAAATCCTAAACACAAAGCCCTAAACCTTAATCTATAAAACCTGAAATCTTAGACCCTAAACCCTAAAACCTAAAAAAATAAACTCTAAACCAAAACCCGAAACCCTAAACACTAAAACTACAAACCCTAAACCCTGATCCCTAAACCCTAAATCCTAACACTGAAAACCCTAAACCCTAAAACCCCAAACCCTAAACCCTAAAACCCTAACATGGAAAACCTAAAACCCTAACATTGAAACCCTAAACCCTAAACCCTAAACACTAAATCAAAAACACAAAACCCTAAACACTAAATTATAAAACCTGAAATCTTCAACTCGAAACCCTAAAACCTAAAAATATAAACCTAAACCCTAAAACCCAAAATCCTAAACCCTAAACCCTAATCCCTAAACCCTATAACTGAAAATCCTAAACCCTAAACCCTTAACCCTAAATCCTAAACACAAAACCCTAAACCTTAAACTATAAAACTTGAAATCTTAGACCCTAAACCCTAAAACCTAAAACCTTAAAAAATAAACTCTAAACCAAAACACGAAACCCTAAACCCTAAACCGTGATCCCTAAACCCTAAAACTTAAAAATATAAACCTAAATGCTAAAACCCAAAATCCTAAACCCTAAACCCTAATCCCTAAACCCTATAACTAAAAATCCTAAACCCTTAACCCTATATCCTAAACACAAAACCCTAAACCTTAAACAATAAAACTGAAATCTTAGACCCTAAACCCTAAAACCTAAAAAAAAAAAAAACCCTAAACCAAAACCAAAAACCCTTAACCCTAAACCATGATCCTTAAACCCTAAAACCCCAAACCCTAAGCTGTAAAATGTAAAACCCTAAAACCCTAACATGGAAATCTTAAAACCCTAACACTGAAACCCTAAACCCTAAACTCTAAACCCTAAAGACTAAATCAAAAACACAAAACCCTAAACCCTAAATTATAAAACCTGAAATCTTCAATTCTAAACCCTAAAACCTAAGAATATAAACCTAACCCGAAAACCCAAAATCCTAAACCCTAAACCCTAATCCCTTAACCCTATAACTAAAAATCCTAACCCCTAAACCCTTAACCCTAAATCCTATACACAAAACCCTAAACCTTAAACTATAAAACCTAAAATCTTAGACCCTAAACCCTAAAACCTAAAAAAATAAACTCTAAACCAAAACCCGAAACCCTAAACCCTAAACCGTGATCCCTAAACCCTAAAACCCCAAACCCTAAACCCTAAAATGTAAAACCCTATAACCCTAACATGGAAAACCTAAAACCCTAACATTGAACCCTAAACCGTAAACACTAAATCCGAAACACAAAACCGTAAACCCTAAACTATAAAACCTAAAATCTTCAACCGTAAACCCTAAAACCTAAAAACATAAACCCTAAACCCTAAAACCGAAAATGCTGAACCCAAAACCCCTAACCCTAAATCCTAAACACAAAACCCTAAACCTTAAACAATAAAACCTGAAATCTTAGACCCTAAACCCTAAAACATAAAAAAATAAACCCTAAATAAAAACCCCAAACTCTGATCCCTAAACCCTAAAACCCGAAACCCTAAACTTTAAAGCCACAAAACCTAAAAAAAACCCTAAACCCTAAATTATAAAACCTGAAATCTTCAACTCTAAACCTTAAAACCTAAAAATATAAACCTAAACCCTAAACCCTATAACTGAAAATCCTAAACCCTAAAACCTTAACCCTAAATCCTGAACACAAAGCCCTAAACCTTAAACTATAAAACCTGAAATCCTAGACCCTAAAACCTAAAAAAATAAACTCTAAACCAAAACCCGAAACCCTAAACCCTAAAACTACAAACCCTAAACCCTGATCCCTAAACCCTAAACCCTAACACTGAAAACCCTAAACCCTAAAACCCCAAACCCTAAACCCTAAAATGTAAAACCCTAAAACCCTAACATGGAAAACCTAAAACCCTAACTTTGAAACCCTAAACCCTAAACCCTAAACACTAAATCAAAAACACAAAACCCTAAACACTAAATTATAAAACCTGAAATCTTCAACTCTAAACCCTAAAACCTAAAAAATATAAACCTAAACCCTAAAACCAAAAAATCCTAAACCCTAAACCCTAATCCCTAAACCCTATAATCGAAAAATCCTAAACCCTAAACCCTTAACCCTAAATCCTAAACACAAAACCCTAAACCTTAAACTATAAAACTTGAAATCATAGACCCTAAACCCTAAAACCTAAAACCCAAAAATATAAACTCTAAACCAAAACACGAAACCCTAAACCCTAAACCGTGATCCCTAAACCCTAAAACCTAAAAAATATAAACCTAAACCCTAAAACCCAAAAATCCTAAACCCTAAACCCTAATCCATAAACCCTATAACTAAAAAAATCCTAAACCCTTAACCCTTAACCCTAAATCCTAAACACAAAACCCTAAACCTTAAACAATAAAACTGAAATCTTAGATCCTAAACCCTAAAACGTAAAAAAAAAACCCTAAACCAAAACCCAAAACCCTAAACCCTAAACCCTGATCCCTAAACCCTAAAACCTCAAACCCTAAACCCTAAAATGTAAAACCCTAAAACCCTAACATGGAAAACCTAAAACCCTAACATTGAAACCCTAAACCGTAAACACTAAATCCAAAACACAAAACCGTAAACCCTAAACTATAAAAGCTGAAATCTTCAACTGTTAACCCAAGAACCTGAAAATTTCAACCATAAACCCTAAAACCCCAAATCCTAAACCCTAAACCCTGATTCCTAAACCCTAAAACCGAAAATGCTGAACCCAAAACCCCTAACCCTAAATCCTAAGCACAAAACCCTAAACCTTAAACAATAAAACCTGAAATCTTAGACCCTAAACCCTAAAACATAAAAAAATAAACCCTAAACAAAAACCCCAAACCCTAAAACCCTAAAACCCTAAACCCTAAACTTTAAAGCCACAAAACCTAAAAATAAACCCTAAACCCTAAAATCTTAAACCCAAAACCCTAAATCCTAAACCCTAAACTCTAAACCCTAAAACCTAAAAATATAAACCCTAAACCCTAAAACCACAAACCCTAAACCCTAACACTGAAAACCCTAAACCCTAAAACCCCAAACCCTAAACTGTAAAATTTAAAACCCTAAAACCCTAACATGGAAATCTTAAAACCCTAACATTGAAAACCTAAACCCTAAACTCTAAACCCTAAAGACTAAATCAAAGACACAAAACCCTAAACCCTAAATAATAAAACCTACAATCTTCAACTATAAACCCTAAAACCTAAAAATATAAACCTAAACCCTAAAACCCAAAATCCTAAACCCTAAACCCTATACCTAAAAATCCTAAACCCTTAACCCTAAATCCTAAACACAAAACCCTAAACCTTAAACGATAAAACCTGAAATCTCAGACCCTAAACCCTAAAACGTAACAAAATAAACTCTAAACCAAAACCCGAAACCCTAAACCCTAAACCGTGATCCCTAAACCCTAAAACCTAAAAATATAAACCTAAACCCTAAAACCCAAAATCCTAAACCCTAAACCCTAATCCATAAACCCTATAACTAAAAATCCTAAACCCTTAACCCTTAACCCTAAATCCTAAACACAAAACCCTAAACCTTAAACAATAAAACTGAAATCTTAGATCCTAAACCCTAAAACGTAAAAAAAAAACCCTAAACCAAAACCCAAAACCCTTAACCCTAAACCCTGATCCCTAAACCCTAAAACCTCAAACCCTAAACCCTAAAATGTAAAACCCTAAAACCCTAACATGGAAAACCTAAAACCCTAACATTGAAACCCTAAACCGTAAACACTAAATCCAAAACACAAAACCGTAAACCCTAAACTATAAAAGCTGAAATCTTCAACTGTTAACCCAAGAACCTGAAAATTTCAACCATAAACCCTAAAACCCCAAATCCTAAACCCTAAACCCTGATTCCTAAACCCTAAAACCGAAAATGCTGAACCCAAAACCCCTAACCCTAAATCCTAAGCACAAAACCCTAAACCTTAAACAATAAAACCTGAAATCTTAGACCCTAAACCCTAAAACATAAAAAAATAAACCCTAAACAAAAACCCCAAACCCTAAACCTTAAAACCCTAAAACCCTAAACCCTAAACTTTAAAGCCACAAAACGTAAAAATAAACCCTAAACCCTAAAATCTTAAACCCAAAACCCTAAATCCTAAACCCTAAACTCTAAACCCTAAAACCTAAAAATATAAACCCTAAACCCTAAAACCACAAACCCTAAACCCTAACACTGAAAACCCTAAACCCTAAAACCCCAAACCCTAATCTGTAAAATTTAAAACCCTAAAGCCCTAACATGGAAATCTTAAAACCCTAACATTGAAACCCTAAACCCTAAACTCTAAACCCTAAAGACTAAATCAAAGACACAAAACCCTAAACCCTAAATAATAAAACCTACAATCTTCAACTATAAAACCTAAAACCTAAAAATATAAACCTAAACCCTAAAACCCAAAATCCTAAACCCTAAACCCTATACCTAAAAATCCTAAACCCTTAACCCTAAATCCTAAACACAAAACCCTAAACCTTAAACGATAAAACCTGAAATCTCAGACCCTAAACCCTAAAACGTAACAAAATAAACTCTAAACCAAAACCCGAAACCCTAAACCCTAAACCGTGATCCCTAAACCCTAAAACCTAAAAATATAAACCTAAACCCTAAAACCCAAAATCCTAAACCCTAAACCCTAATCCATAAACCCTATAACTAAAAATCCTAAACCCTTAACCCTTAACCCTAAATCCTAAACACAAAACCCTAAACCTTAAACAATAAAACTGAAATCTTAGATCCTAAACCCTAAAACGTAAAAAAAAAACCCTAAACCAAAACCCAAAACCCTAAACCCTAAACCCTGATCCCTAAACCCTAAAACCTCAAACCCTAAACCCTAAAATGTAAAACCCTAAAACCCTAACATGGAAAACCTAAAACCCTAACATTGAAACCCTAAACCGTAAACACTAAATCCAAAACACAAAACCGTAAACCCTAAACTATAAAAGCTGAAATCTTCAACTGTTAACCCAAGAACCTGAAAATTTCAACCATAAACCCTAAAACCCCAAATCCTAAACCCTAAACCCTGATTCCTAAACCCTAAAACCGAAAATGCTGAACCCAAAACCCCTAACCCTAAATCCTAAGCACAAAACCCTAAACCTTAAACAATAAAACCTGAAATCTTAGACCCTAAACCCTAAAACATAAAAAAATAAACCCTAAACAAAAACCCCAAACCCTAAACCCTAAAACCCTAAAACCCTAAACCCTAAACTTTAAAGCCACAAAACCTAAAAATAAACCCTAAACCCTAAAATCTTAAACCCAAAACCCTAAATCCTAAACCCTAAACTCTAAACCCTAAAACCTAAAAATATAAACCCTAAACCCTAAAACCACAAACCCTAAACCCTAACACTGAAAACCCTAAACCCTAAAACCCCAAACCCTAAACTGTAAAATTTAAAACCCTAAAACCCTAACATGGAAATCTTAAAACCCTAACATTGAAACCCTAAACCCTAAACTCTAAACCCTAAAGACTAAATCAAAGACACAAAACCCTAAACCCTAAATAATAAAACCTACAATCTTCAACTATAAACCCTAAAACCTAAAAATATAAACCTAAACCCTAAAACCCAAAATCCTAAACCCTAAACCCTATACCTAAAAATCCTAAACCCTTAATCCTAAATCCTAAACACAAAACCCTAAACCTTAAACGATAAAACCTGAAATCTTAGACCCTAAACCCTAAAACGTAACAAAATAAACTCTAAACCAAAACCCGAAACCCTAAACCCTAAACCGTGATCCCTAAACCCTAAAACCCCAAACCCTAAACCCTAAAATGTAAAACCCTAAAACCCTAACATGGAAAACCTAAAACCCTAACATTGAACCCTAAACCGTAAACACTAAATCCAAAACACAAAACCGTAAACCATAAACTATAAAACCTAAAATCTTCAACCGTAAACCCTAGAACCTAAAAATATAAACCCTAAACCCTAAACCCTAAAACCGAAAATGCTGAACCCAAAACCCCTATCCCTAAATCCTAAACACAAAACCCTAAACCTTAAACAATAAAACCTCAAATCTTAGACCCTAAACCCTAAAACATAAAAAAATAAACCCTAAACAAAAACCCCAAACCTTGATCCCTAAACCCTAAAACCCTAAACCCTAAACTTTAAAGCCACAAAACCTAAAAATAAACCCTAAACCCTAAATTATAAAACCTGAAATCTTCAACTCTAAACCCTAAAACCTAAAAATATAAACCTAAACCCTAAAACCCAAAATCCTAAACCCTAATCCCTAAACCCTATAACTGAAAATCCTAAACCCTAAACCCTTAACCCTAAATCCTAAACACAAAGCCCTAAACCTTAATCTATAAAACCTGAAATCTTAGACCCTAAACCCTAAAACCTAAAAAAATAAACTCTAAACCAAAACCCGAAACCCTAAACACTAAAACTACAAACCCTAAACCCCCGATCCCTAAACCCTAAATCCTAACACCGAAAACCCTAAACCCTAAAAACCCCCAAACCCTAAACCCTAAAACCCCTAACATGGAAAACCTAAAACCCTAACATTGAAACCCCTAAACCCTAAACCCTAAACACTAAATCAAAAACACAAAACCCTAAACACTAAATTTTAAAACCTGAAATCTTCAACTCGAAACCCTAAAACCTAAAAATATAAACCTAAACCCTAAAACCCAAAATCCTAAACCCTAAACCCTAATCCCTAAACCCCTATAATCGAAAAATCCTAAACCCTAAACCCTTAACCCTAAATCCTGAACACAAAACCCTAAACCTTAAACTATAAAACTTGAAATCTTAGACCCTAAACCCTAAAACCTAAAACCTTAAAAAATAAACTCTAAACCAAAACACGAAACCCTAAACCCTAAACCGTGATCCCTAAACCCTAAAACTTGAAAATATAAACCTAAATGCTAAAACCCAAAATCCTAAACCCTAAACCCTAATCCCTAAACCCTATAACTAAAAATCCTAAACCCTAAACCCTAAACCCTTAACCCTATATCCTAAACACAAAACCCTAAACCTTAAACAATAAAACTGAAATCTCAGACCCTAAACCCTAAAACCTAAAAAAAAAAAAAACCCTAAACCAAAACCAAAAACCCTTAACCCCAAACCATGATCCTTAAACCCTAAAACCCCAAACCCTAAGCTGTAAAATGTAAAACCCTAAAACCCTAACATGGAAATCTTAAAACCCTAACACTGAAACCCTAAACCCTAAACTCTAAACCCTAAAGACTAAATCAAAAACACAAAACCCTAAACCCTAAACTATAAAACATGAAATCTTCAACTGTAAACCCTAAAACCTAAAAATATAAACCCTAAACCCTAAAACCCCAAACCCTAAACCCTAAACCCTGATTCCTAAACCCTAGAACCGAAAATGCTGAACCCAAAACCCCTAACAATAAAACCTGAAATCTTTGACCCTAAACCCTAAAACATAAAAAAAATAAACCCTAAACAAAAACCCCAAACCCTGATCCCTAAACCCTAAAACCGTAAACCCTAAACTATAAAGCCACAAAACCTAAAAATAAACCCTAAACCCCAAATTATAAAACCTGAAATCTTCAACTCTAAACCCTAAAACCTAAAAATATAAATATAAACCTTAAAACCCAAAATCCTAAACCCTAAACCCTAAACCCTAATCCCTAAACCCTATAACGAAAAATCCTAAACCCTAAACCCTTAACCCTAAATCCTAAACACAAAACCCTAAACCTTAAACTATAAAACCTGAAATCTTAGACCCTATACCCTAAAACCTAAAAAAATATACTCTAAACCAAAACCCGAAACCCTAAAACCTAAACCGTGATCCCTAAACCCTAAAACCCCAAACCCTAAACCCTAAAATGTAAAACCCTAAAACCCTAACATGGAAAACCTAAAACCCTAACATTGAAACCCTAAACCGTAAACACTAAATCCAAAACAAAAAACCGTAAACCCTAAACTATAAAACATGAAATCTTCAACTGTAAACCCTAAAACCTAAAAATATAAACCCTAAACCCTAAAACCCCAAACCCTAAACCCTAAACCCTGATTCCTAAACCCTAGAACCGAAAATGCTGAACCCAAAACCCCTAACAATAAAACCTGAAATCTTTGACCCTAAACCCTAAAACATAAAAAAAATAAACCCTAAACAAAAACCCCAAACCCTGATCCCTAAACCCTAAAACCGTAAACCCTAAACTTTAAAGCCACAAAACCTAAAAATAAACCCTAAACCCCAAATTATAAAACCTGAAATCTTCAACTCTAAACCCTAAAACCTAAAAATATAAACCTAAACCTTAAAACCCAAAATCCTAAACCCTAAACCCTAATCCCTAAACCCTATAACGAAAAATCCTAAACCCTAAACCCTTAACCCTAAATCCTAAACACAAAACCCTAAACCTTAAACTATAAAACCTAAAATCTTAGACCCTAAACCCTAAAACCTAAAAAAATATACTCTAAACCAAAACCGAAACCCTAAACCCTAAACCGTGATCCCTAAACCCTAAAACCCCAAACCCTAAACCCTAAAATGTAAAACCCTAAAACCCTAACATGGAAAACCTAAAACCCTAACATTGAAACCCTAAACCGTAAACACTAAATCCAAAACAAAAAACCGTAAACCCTAAACTATAAAACATGAAATCTTCAACTGTAAACCCTAAAACCTAAAAATATAAACCCTAAACCCTAAAACCCCAAACCCTAAACCCTAAACCCTGATTCCTAAACCCTAGAACCGAAAATGCTGAACCCAAAACCCCTAACAATAAAACCTGAAATCTTTGACCCTAAACCCTAAAACATAAAAAAAATAAACCCTAAACAAAAACCCCAAACCCTGATCCCTAAACCCTAAAACCGTAAACCCTAAACTATAAAGCCACAAAACCTAAAAATAAACCCTAAACCCCAAATTATAAAACCTAAAATCTTCAACTCTAAACCCTAAAACCTAAAAATATAAACCTAAACCTTAAAACCCAAAATCCTAAACCCTAAACCCTAAACCCTAATCCCTAAACCCTATAACGAAAAATCCTAAACCCTAAACCCTTAACCCTAAATCCTAAACACAAAACCCTAAACCTTAAACTATAAAACCTGAAATCTTAGACCCTAAACCCTAAAACCTAAAAAAATATACTCTAAACCAAAACCCGAAACCCTAAAACCTAAACCGTGATCCCTAAACCTAAAACCCCAAACCCTAAACCCTAAAATGTAAAACCCTAAAACCCTAACATGGAAAACCTAAAACCCTAACATTGAAACCCTAAACCGTAAACACTAAATCCAAAACACAAAACCGTAAACCCTAAACTATAAAACATGAAATCTTCAACTGTAAACCCTAAAACCTAAAAATATAAACCCTAAACCCTAAAACCCCAAACCCTAAACCCTAAACCCTGATTCCTAAACCCTAGAACCGAAAATGCTGAACCCAAAACCCCTAACAATAAAACCTGAAATCTTTGACCCTAAACCCTAAAACATAAAAAAAATAAACCCTAAACAAAAACCCCAAACCCTGATCCCTAAACCCTAAAACCGTAAACCCTAAACTTTAAAGCCACAAAACCTAAAAATAAACCCTAAACCCCAAATTATAAAACCTGAAATCTACCCTAAACCCTAAACCCTAATCCCTAAACCCTATAACGAAAAATCCTAAACCCTAAACCCTTAACCCTAAATCCTAAACACAAAACCCTAAACCTTAAACTATAAAACCTGAAATCTTAGACCCTAAACCCTAAAACCTAAAAAAATATACTCTAAACCAAAACCCGAAACCCTAAACCCTAAACCGTGATCCCTAAACCCTAAAACCCCAAACCCTAAACCCTAAAATGTAAAACCCTAAAACCCTAACATGGAAAACCTAAAACCCTAACATTGAAACCCTAAACCGTAAACACTAAATCCATAACACAAAACCGTAAACCCTAAACTATAAAACATGAAATCTTCAACTGTAAACCCTAAAACTTAAAAATATAAACCCTAAACCCTAAAACCCCAAACCCTAAACCCTAAACCCTGATTCCTAAACCCTAGAACCGAAAATGCTGAACCCAAAACCCCTAACAATAAAACCTGAAATCTTTGACCCTAAACCCTAAAACATAAAAAAAATAAACCCTAAACAAAAACCCCAAACCCTGATCCCTAAACCCTAAAACCGTAAACTCTAAACTTTAAAGCCACAAAACCTAAAAATAAACCCTAAACCCCAAATTATAAAACCTGAAATCTTCAACTCTAAACCCTAAAACCTAAAAATATAAACCTAAACCATAAAACCCAAAATCCTAAACCCTAAACCCTAAACCCTAATCCCTAAACCCTATAACTGAAAATCCTAAACCCTAAACCCTTAACCCTAAATCCTAAACACAAAACCCTAAACCTTAAACTATAAAACCTGAAATCTTAGACCCTAAACCCTAAAACCTAAAAAAATAAACTCTAAACCAAAACCCGAAACCGTAAACCCTAAACCGTGATCCCTTAACCCTATAACCCAAAACCCTAAAATGTATAACCCTAAAACCCTAACAGGGAAAACCTAAAACCCTAACATTGAAACCCTAAACCGTAAACACTAAATCCAAAACACAAAACTGTAAACCCTAAACTATAAAACCTGAAATCTTCAACTATAAACCCTAAAACCTAAAAATATAAACCCTAAACCGAAAAACCCCAAACCTAAACCCTATACCCTGATTCCTAAACCCTAAAACTGAAAATGCTGAACCCAAAACCCCTAACCCTAGATCCTAAACACAAAACCCTAAACCTTAAACAATAAAACCTGAAATCTTAGACCCTAAACCCTAAAACATAAAAAAATAAACCCTAACCAAAAACCCCAAACCTTAAACCCTAAACCCTAAAACCCTAAAACCCTAAACCCTAAATCCAAAACACAAAACCCTAAAACTCCAAAATGGAAAACCTAAAACCCTAAAATTGACACCCCAAAACCCTAAACTCGAAACACCAAAACCCTAAGCCCTTAACCCTAAATCCTAAACACAAAACCCTAAACCTTAAACAATAAAAACCTGAAATCTTAGACCCTAAACCCTAAAACCTAAAAAAAAAAACCCTAAACCAAAACCCAAAACCCTAAACCCTGATCCCTAAACCCTAAAACCCTAAACCCTAAACCCTAAAATGTAAAACCCTAAAACCCTAGCTTGGAAAACTTAAAACCCTGACATTGAAACCCTAAACCGTAAACACTAAATCCAAAACACAAAACCGTAAACCCTAAACTATAAATCTCGAAATCCTAAACCCTAAATCTTAAAACCACAAAACCTAAAAATAAACCCTAAACCCTAAACCCTAAAATCTAAAACCCGAAACCCTAAATCCTAAACCCTAAACACTAAAACCCCAAACCCTAAACCTTAAACTCTAAAACCTAAACTCTAAATGCAAAAACATAAAACCCTAAGACCCTAAAACGTAAAACCCTAAAACACTAACAAGGAAAACCTAAATCTCTAACATTGAAATCCTAAACCCAAAACAATAAAACTCTAAACCCTAGAATTTTTTTATCGTGAACCCTAAACCCTCAAAACCCTAAAATTCACACCCCAAAATCCCAAACCCTAAACACAAAACCCGAAACCCTAAACCCCAAACCCGAAAACCATAAAACATTAAACCCTAAACCCTAAACTTTAAAACCACAAAACCTAAAAAAATAAACCCTAAACCCTGATCCCTAAACCCTAAACCCTAACACTGAAAACCCTAAACCCCTACACCCGAAACCCGAAAATGTAAAACCCTAAAACCCTAACATGGAAAACCTAAAACCCCACCATTGAAGAACTAAACCTTAAAGACTAAATCAAAAACACAAAACCCTAAACCCTAAAGACTAAATCCAAAACACAAAACACTAAACCGTAAATTATAAAACCTGAAATATTCAACTCTAAACCCTAAAACCTAAAAATATAAACCCTAAAACAAAAAATCCTAAACCCTAAACCCTAATTCCCAAACCCTATAACCTAAAATCCTAAACCCTAAACCCTAAAACCGAAAATCCTAAAACCTTAGCCCTAAACCCATAACACAAAACCCTAAAACCCTAACTCTAAACCCTGAAACCTAAAAATATAAACCCTAAACCCTAAAACCCCAAACCCTAAACCCTGATCCCTAAACCCTAAACCCTAACACTGAAAACCCTAAACCCTAAACCCTAAAACCCCAAACCCAAAACCCTAAAATGTAAAACCATAAAACCCTAACATGGAAAACCTAAAACCCGAACATTGAAACCCTAAAAACTAAATCCAAAACACAAAACCCTAAGCCCTAAACTATAACACCTGAAATCTTCAACTCTAAACCCTAAAACCTAAAAATATAAACCCTAAACCCTAAAACCACAAACCCTAAACCCTGATTCCTAAACCCTAAACCCTAACACTAAAAACCCTAAACCATAAAACCCCAAACCCTAAACTATAAAATGTAAAACCCTAAAACCCTAACATGGAAAACCTACAACCCTAACATTGAAACCGTAAACCCTAAACTCTAAACCCTAAAGACTAAATCAAAAACACAAGACCCTAAACCCTAAATTGTAAAACCTGAAATTTTCAACTCTAAACCCTAAAACCAAAAAATATAAACTTAAACCCTAAAACCCAAAATCCTAAACCCTAAACCCTAATCCCTAAACCCTATAACTAAAAATTCTAAACCCTAAACGCTTAACCCTAAATCCTAAACACAAAACCCTAAACCGTAAACTATAAAACCTGAAATCTTAGACGCTAAACCCTAAAACCTAAAAACATAAACTCTAAACCAAAACCCGAAACCCTAAACCTAAAACCGTGATCCCTAAACCCTAAAACCCAAAACCCTATACCCGAAAATGTAAAACCCTAAAACCCTAACATGGAAAACCTAAAACCCTAACATTGAAACCCTAAACTGTAAACACTAAATCCAAAACACAAAACCGTAAACCCTAAACTATAAAACCTGAAATCTTCAACTGTAAACCCTAAAACCTAAAAATATAAACCCTAAACGCTAAAACCCCAAACCCTAAACCCTAAACCCTGATTCCTAAACCCTAAACCCTAAACCCTGAACCCAAAACCCCTAACCCTAAATCCTAAACACAAAACCCTAAACCTAAAACAATAAAACCTCAAATCTTAGACCCTAAACCCTAAAACGTAAAAAAATAAACCCTAAAAAAAAACCCCAAACCCTAAACCCTTAAACCCTAAAACCCTAAACCCTAAACTTTAAACCACAAAACCAAAAAATAAACCCTTAACCATAAAATCTTAAACCCAAAACCCTAAATCCTAAACCCCAAACCCTGAACCCTTAAACCCCAAATCCTAAACCCTAAAGCCTAAACACAAAACCCGAAACCCTAAACCCTAAACTATAAAATAAAAAATCCTAAACCCTAAACCGTTAACCCTAAATCCTAAACACAAAACCCTAAACCTTAAACAATAAAACTTGAAATCTTAGACCCTAAACCCTAAAACCTAAAAAATAAACCGTAAACCAAAACCCCAAACCCTAAACCCTGATCCCTAAACCCTAAAACCCTAAACCCTAAACCCTAAAATGTAAAACCCTAACATGGAAAACCTAAAACCCTAACATTGAAACCCCAAACCCTAAACTCTAAACCCTAAAGACTAAATCCAAAACACAAAACCCTAAACCCTAAACTATAAAACCAGAAATCTTAAACCTAAAACCCTAAAACCTAAAAAAAAAAACCCTAAACCAAAACCCCAAAACCTAGACCCTGATCCCTAAACCCTCAACCCTAAACCTAAAACCTTAACAATGAAACTCTAATCCTTAAAACCAAAAACCCTAAACCCTACACCCTAAATCCTAAACACAAAACCCTATACCGTAAATCCTAAACACAAAACCCTAAACCCAAAACCCTAAACCATCAAACCTGAAATCTTAAACCCTAAACCCTAAAACCGAAAAAAATAAACCCTAAAACCAAAAATCCAAAACCCTAAACCCTAAACCCTAATCCCTAAACCCTATAACCGAAAACCCTAAACCCTAAACCCTAAAACCGAAAATCCTGAAACCCTTACCCTAAACCTTTAACACAAAACCCTAAACCTTAAACAATAACACCTGAAATCTTAGACCCTAAACCTTAAAACCCAAAAAAATAAGCACTAAACCAAAACCCCAAACCCTGATCCCTAAACCCTAAAATGTAAAACCATAAAACCCTAACATGGAAAACCTAAAACCCGAACATTGAAACGCTAAATCCTAAACTCCAAACCCTAAAAACTAAATCCAAAACACAAAACCCTAAACACTAAACTATAAAACCTGAAATCTTCAACTCTAAACCCTAAAACCAAAAAATATAAACCCTAAACCCTAAAACTACAAACCCTAAACCCTGATCCCTAAACCCTAAACCCTAACACTGAAAACCCTAAACCCTAAAACCCCAAACCCTAAACCCTAAAATGTAAAACCCTAAAACCCTAACATGGAAAACCTAAAACCCTAACATTGAAACCCTAAACCCTAAACTCTAAACCCTAAAGACTAAATCAAAAACACAAAACACTAAACACTAAATTATAAAACCTGAAATCTTCAACTCTAAACCCTAAAACCTAAAAATATAAACCTAAACCCTAAAACCCAAAATCCTAAACCCTAAACCCTAATCCCTAAATCCTATAACTTAAAATCCTAAACCCTAAGCCCTTAACCCTAAATCCTAAACACAAAACCCTAAACCTTAAACTATAAAACTTGAAATCTTAGACCCTAAACCCTAAAACCTAAAACCTAAAAAAATAAACTCTAAACCAAAACCCGAAACCCTAAACCCTAAAACCCAAAATCCAAAACCCTAAACCCTATAACTAAAAATCCTAAACCCTTAACCCTAAATCATAAACACAAAACCCTAAACCTTAAACAATAAAACCTGAAATCTTAGATGCTAAACCCTAGAACCTAAAAAAAAAACCCTAAACCAAAACCCCCTAAACCCTAAACCCTAAACCCTGATCCCTAAACCCTAAAACCCCAAACCCTGAACCCTAAAATGTAAAACCCTAAAACCATAACATGGAAAACCTAAAACCCTAACATTGAAACCCTAAACCGTAAACACTAAATCCAAAACACAAAACCGTAAACCCTAAACTATAAATCTCGAAATCCTGCCAAGAACAGATGGGCCAAGGAAACATATACATACCACGGACAATAGGCTCTACCCTACCGTCGGCGGTAGGTTGTTGAAAAGGCGGTTGGAATTCTATTCCAACTCGATTTTCTTGATTTCTACTCCAAAATTAGGTTGATTTTCTTGTATTTTTACGTCTATATAAAGTGCTTTTTATGCATCCGTTGTAAGATACTCTTTAGAAAATTATAATATAGTTCAACATAAATTATCATATATTAGAATAGTTAGATTTATGTTAGATTAGATTTTAGATTATGAGTAGATTTATTAGGTTAAACACTCGTTAAATTTCTAGCTTTTATATTTTCTTTAGTTATAAAATTTCAAGATTTGTGCAAGATTTACTTTCTTAGATTCAAGAATTGAAGACTTTGATTCAAGATTTTGATCCTCAACTTTGTGACTCGAGAGACGATCTTAGGAGACTTTCGGAACTTCAATTGCAGCTTCAAGAATTCAATTCTAAGCGTTTTTTTACTCTTCTTGTTATTGAATTTTATTATTAATTTCTGTTTTTATTATAATGACTAGTGGGTAGTTTTTATTGTTTGGATTAGGGTTGAACCCTAATTCTGATTATGAAATTTTTGGTTTAATTCTTGATTTCAATGTTTCTATTATTTAAGTTGTGCTCCAATTGCATTTATTTGTAATTTAATTGTCGCGAGATTAGATTATTCACAAGGATTGTTTAGAATTGAAAATGGAAGAACAATCTAGGGCAACCAATTAGGGGTTAATTGGGACAATTGATTTGAAATACGATTTTGCACTTTTAGGCCTTTTTAAATCAGCTAAGTTTATTGCACTAATAATTTGTTAGGGAGAAAAGAGATTTTCCTCTAAGGGTTAGTGAGTAGGGTGGCTTTCGCCTAGAGATAGGGATTGCCCAATTTGAGTGATGATCTAACTTAATTAATTCAATATCGTTTTCATTGAAGTTTTTCCGATTAAGTTAGTAACAAGGATTAGGGGGATTCAACCAAACCAAACTCTTGTTTTTATTAATATTTTAAAAATTATTTCAGTAACGCATTCTTTTTATTTTTTTCAAGTTTTTCTCAATGACCATCTTTTCTTTCTGGACTAAATATTAGAGACATGAGTAGTACTTGAACATTCGTCCATCCTTGAAAGATTCGACACTCGGGTTGAACTCACCTCTACTTTGTTAGGTCCATTTACCTTGCATTATAATGTTTAGGGCTTCACATCCCGTTCCTCGTTTTATTTTTAAACCCACATATTCCTCATCATTATCATCATCATAAGGACTATTATCTTGTTTTCCGCCTTGATTATCTTCCTCTTTCATCTTCTTGATCTTGTTCGTCATCTCCTTCACTTTCTACAATGTGCTGCTTGGTCTTCACTTATCTTTCAATTTTGTTAAGCTTTTTTTCAAAGCTACGAAGCTTTCATTTTCCATATCCATATGTTGGAAAAGAAAATCTCTCATTCATCATATTGTAAGATGACCTTTGAAATAGACTCTATAAAAGACTCAGTCATTACCACATCTGCATATGTTACTTTCCATTTCTTTGACGTGTATTCATTTTGTTCAGAGTAGGATGGAATATTTTCAAGATTATTTTCTTATTTCTTCCGCTTCTCCTCGACCACTTCTTCTGCTTCTTTCTTCAAATTCATCAAGTAGACTCTTGCTTACCTTGCTAGGTGATGTGAGTCTTCAATTTGATTGCAATTTGATTCCATAAATTTCCAAGTATCACCTCCATGCTTGAAGAACTTCTATTGAAGATTTGTAATTCATATACTCTACTATATATCCTATGGAGATCAAAGCTACATAAACCCCACAATGAGAGAGAGAACTCTTTCCCAACTTGGCAACAAGAACCCTAGAGAATCAAGTCTCTAAAACTTAAGCTACACAAATTAGAAGATCTAAATCAATCAACCAAAGAAACTAGAACTTCGAGGATTAATTGAAGAAGGAATTAAAGATGATAAACTGATCCGATAGACCTTAAATCTAACAGATCGATTGATTACTCACTAAGAAAGGAAACCTTTAGAGATCCAGCTAAGATAAGTTGAAAAACCTTAGAACCAAAGAGATTTCTCTCAATTCAAATGGTCATAATATTAAACCTAGTCTTCAAATCAGGCATAAAGAGGTATTTAAAGTCAAATGAATCCTCTTTTAATTGTCGAATTGGATCTAAATCCTTCCCAAGATCACCTCCCTCTTGAAGAACCTCTACTGAGGATTTGTAGCTTGTAGACTCCAATGGAAAACCTATGAGGAACAAAGCCTCACAACCCTAATATTGAAAGGCTAAGCTCTTTCCCAAATTGATGGCAAAACCGTTGAGGGAACTAAGATCCCCAAATCCCTACCACACAATCTAGTAGACCTAAAATCGATTGATTCAAAGAAAAGAAACTCTATAAACAAACCAATAAAAAGAATTTGCATGATCAACTGATTCTATAGATACTTCAATCTAGGCTCAATTGTTTACAATGCCAAGGAAATTAACCCTAGGCAAGCTAGACTAAGAAGGAGAGGAAACCAAGAGAAAACTTGGAGAACTCTCCAAGATTTTCAGCAATTCATCCTTAAAGATTAGTTACAATCAATGTATAATGAGGTATTTATATGCTAAGCATTAACCTTAGCTAAATGTGATTAATGGCTTGAATTACCTATAAACCCCTTATTAAAAAGCTGGAAAAACAACTTGAATTACAAAATCCTGCCCAAAAGGGCGGTTAAGACAAAACCAACTCGAGACCTACCAGCGATAGTAGGGTAGAACCTGCTGTTGGCAGTAGATAGCCAATGTCAAAGAAAATCCAAACATAATCCTACCGGTGCCGGTAGAGGTTGCCCTGCCGTTGACGGTAGGGTGCATTCTTGCCGACACTTAGCCAAATTCCATCTCAAGTTATCCATTGATTGCTCCTTGATAATTGAACACATTGCAAACAACTTGGGATGCTTTTCTTGATCTTCAAACTTTGCAACTTTGCTCTTCAAGGCGTCCTCCATGTAAGCAATCATGTTGTCCTCTCCTTGAAACTTGAGTTTCTTCCTTTAAGCTCTTGTCATCGGTCCAAGCTTTAAATTAAAAGGTGATTGAATCGTCCAGTTCGTATCATCCGACCCGCCTTTGAAAAGATTCATCCTCGAATCTTCACCTACATCAAAAGGAGACAAATCAGGAACATTAAAGATGTTGCTAACATTATAGTCACACATAAGATCAGTTTTATAGGCATTATCATTAAAACTCTTAAGAACTTGAAATGGTCCATCGCCACAGGAATCAAGCTTTCCCTAATGTTAAGAAGGAAAATGTTCCTTCCGAAGATGAACTCAAACCCACTTACTAGGTTCAAACACAACATGTTTCCTCCCAACATTTCGTTTAGCCACCAACTTCTTATTGTTAGACACAATAGCTTCCTGCACTTTGGCATGAATGGACTTGACAAGCTCGCTTTCCGTTTGCCATCCAAGCTCACAACATGATGTATAGGCAAAGGACCCAAATCAAATGGAGCCAATGGATTAAAACCATAAATAATCTCAAAAGGAAAAAAGGAAGTAGTAGAATGTTTAGCCCTATTGTAAGCAAACTCAATGTGAGGAATAACTTCTTCCCATTGGGTCAAATTCATCTTACGGATGGCCCTAAGAAGTTGTCCAATGGTCCTACTGACCATCTCCGTTTGGCTGTCGGTTTATAGATGGCAAGCTATAGAAATACAACAAATTAGTACCAAGTTTTCTCCACAAAACACACCAAAAATGACTAATAAATTTAGTGTCACGGTCCGAAACAATGGTTCTTGGAATTCCACGGAATTGAACCACCCAAGTAAAGGATAAGTTTGCTACATGGATAGCATCATCAGTTTTCTTGTTAGGTATAAAATGAGCCATTTTAGAAAACCTATCTACCATAAAAAAGATAAAATCTATTCCCTTAGGAGACTTGGGCAAACCAAGAATAAAATTCCTAGAGATGTCAACCCAAGGAACTTTAGGCACTTCTAAAGTAGTATAAAGACTATGAGGCAAGGAACTAGATTTAGCCCTTTTACAATCCAAACAATTGGCAATAAATATTTTAACATCTTTTCTCATGTGAGGCTAATAGAAATGCTCATGCAAGATGTCATAGGTTTTAAAAATGGAAAAATGTTCCATTAAGCCACCACAATGAGCCTTTTTAACCAACAAAAATCTAATAGAACAAGATGGAATGCATAATTTTCCTTCACAATAAAGAAAACCATCATGAACAAGGTACCTATACTAGGCACTAGGAAGAAACTCTCATATATATCCTTAAAATCATGATCACTAGCATATAATTTTTTAAGCATCTCAAAACAAAGAATTTGAGCTTGCAAAGTAGATATAAGAGTGTACCTTCTAGACAATGCATCGGTCACAATGTTTTTTTACCTTTCTTGTAATGAATGATGTATGGAAATGTCTCAATAAACTCCATCCATCTTGCATGTTTATTGTTCAACTTTTGTTGTCCTTTAAAAAATTTCTAGGACTCATGATCCGTGTGCACCACAAACTCCTTTGGCCACAAATAATGTTGGCAATGCTTCAATGTCCTCACAAGTGCATAGAGCTCCTTGTCATATGTTGCATAATTCAATGCCGCACTGGTCAACTTTTCACTAAAGAAAGCCAAGGGTCTTTTATCTGGCATCAATACTCCTCCAATGCCAACACTCGAGGTATCACATCCATCTCAAACATCTTCTCAAAGTTAGGTAGTGCAAGTAGAGGTGCACTACTCAACCTTTCCTTTAAATAGATTGAGTGCTTTCTCTTGAACCTCCTTCCATTTGAATCCATTCATCTTCTTTATAACATCCATCAAAGGACAAGAAATAGTGCTAAAATTCTTGAGGAACCTCCTATAGAAACTCGCCAATCTATGGAAGCTACTCACTTCGGATGCATTCTTGGGGGTAGGCCACCCCTTGATTGCTTTAAACTTCCCTTGATCTAGTTGAAGGACTTGAGAACTCACCACATAACCTTGGAAAGTCACTTTTTCAAAGAAAACTCACATTTTCCAAGGTTAGCATATAACTTCTCATTTCTTAAAACTAACAAAACTTATTTAAAATAATGCAAATGATCTTCATAAGTTTTGCCATAGATAAAAATATCATCAAAATAGACAGTAACAAATTTACCAATGAAATTCCGTAACACATGATGCATATGTCTCATGAATGTATTAAAAGCATTAGTTAAATACAAAGGCATGACTAGCCACTCATAAATACCAAAATTAGTTTTGAAAGTCGTCTTCTACTCATCCCCTTCCCTCATTCTAATTTGATGCTAACCCAATTTCAAATTAATCTTTGAAAATATTTGAGAACCATACAACTCATCAAGCAAATCATTTAATCTAGGAATAGGATGCCTATACTTGATAGTTATATCATTAATGGCTCACAATCAACACGCATATGCCATGTACCATCTTTCTTTGGAACTAATAAAAGGGGAATGACACAAGGGCTTAAGCTTTCTCTTATATATCCTTTGGAGAGCAATTCCTCAACCTATCTCATTAGCTCCTTAGTCTCTTCTGGAGGACTTCTATAAGCAGTCTATTTGGCAACACCTTTCTGGATGCGAAATCAATTTGATGTTCAATCCCTCTCAAGGGAGGAAGTCCACCAGGCATTTCTGTGGGAAATACATCTTTAAACTCTTCAATAACCTTTACTCTAGCATTAGACAAAGAAGACAAATGATCATTTGTAGAAAAATATGTTCCCTTGCAATAGAGAAGTAACACCAACTCTTCTTTTTCAATGGCTTCTATCATCTCACTCTTTTTTGCATGAAAACATCTTTTCTCTCCTTTGCAACTATCACTCTTTTTCTTGTCTTTATTCACTTTTTCCTCTCTCGATTTTTCCTCACTCAATTCTTTTTCCCTCTTCAATACTTCTTTTCTTTTTCTCACTCTCTAGTGTCTCTTTTTCTCTCATTTTCTCTCGTTCTTTAAAGACTTGACTAGGAGTCAAGGGATTCAACATGAACCTTTCCCCATCCTTTTCAAAGGTTTAGGTATTCTTCACACCATTATGAATAGCCTTTCTATCATATTGCCAAGGACGTCCCAACAACAAATACCTTACTTGCGTAGGAGCCACATCACAAAGAATCTCATCATTATATGCCCTTAGAAATAGTCACTAGCATTTTTTGTTCATTTTCACTTCCTAGCTATCATTCAACAAATGTAGCTTACAGGGTTTAGGATGCTTAAGGAGAGATAAATTCAATTTGTCAACAAGATAAGTGCTAGCCACATTAGTGCAACTACCACCATCCATAATAAGGTTAGCCACCTTACCACCCATTAAGCATTTAGTGTGAAAGATATTTTCTCTTTAAATGCTTGATTCTTCCTTATGGATTTGAGTAGACAAAGCTCTAGAGGTCACCAAGCTCATTCCCTCTTCATCGGCTTCAAAAAAGGCAATATCTTGATCTTCATTGCATCCTTGTCCACAATCCGTTCTTGGCAATCATCATTACTCTTCTAAATCCAACCATTTAATCTTTAGTAAACCCCAAAGTTTTCTTGGTAGGACAATTTATAGCAATATACCTCACACCATTGCACTTGAAGCACCTTGTTAGATTAGTGATTAACTTTCTTTTCTATTCCACCTTATGCTTAGAATAATCTTTGAAGGCTACCTTAGGTGTATGTTCTTTCTTTGGCCAACTCTTGTAGGTGGCTACTTGAGGTTTAGGAACCACACTTCATGAAGATGGAAGATTAGTTTTAGAGAAACCAATCCTCTTCCTTTGATTTTCAATCTTAATAGCCAAATGACAAATGTCTTCATAAGTGGTATAGGGATATAAATTCTAGTTGCAATGTCCTTATTGAGACCACTTAGAAACCTAGAAATTGAAGCATCTTTATCTTTCTCTAAGCTCAATCTCAAAGTATACAACTCCATTTCTTGCCTACATTTTTCATCACTTTTGCACATGCTTAAGAGTCATCAATTTGTAGTGCAACTCTCTTTAATAATGTTCCAGTACAAATCTCTCTTTCATGAGAGTCTTTAACTTCGCCCAAGTTTCTACTTGTTTCCTTCCATTTCTCAATCTTTGAGTAATTATCATTTCCCACCAATGAAGTGCATAACTCGAAAATTCGACAATGACTAGTTTCACCATGACAATGTCACTATAGCTGCTCACCATGAATAGGTTCTCTACTCATCTTTCCCAATCAAGGAACACATAAGGATCACTATCACCCTTGAAGCTAGGCACATTCCACTTGATTTTGTCTAAAGCTTTATCCCCTTGTTGATACCGTAGTAGCCACCATGGTATGCTTGACCAACATTAGGAGTATCTCTATAATCATCATAAAAGTTGTAATAATGTTTTGCTTCATGTCTTGGAAATTCTTCTTGGGATCTATTGTATCCTCTTCCTCCTAGACCTCATCTTCTTTCACCTCTAAATTGTAGTCTTCCTAGATATCCAACTTCATGGAATAGAAGAGAATTTTGAACCTGTATGTAATGGTATCCATAGGTAGATACATTATCAAAAGGCCTTTGATGGTGAGGTGAATTGAAACCACCAAGGTTATCTCCAACTCTATACTTAATTGTAGCACTACTCTTGCCCTCCTTAAGCTTTTCAACGTCTCTAGCAACACTATGGAATTGTCTAGCCAATCCATCAATCGATTGTTGCATAGACTTCAAAGTCTCATTCAAGTTCCTCCTTGAAGGTTCACTAGTACCTTCTTGATGAGATTGAGTAGGAAAATGACCATCCATAGACATTATTAAACCTGGAAATTAAAGAAAAGAAGCAAATGAAGGACCTCCCAATCACTCCCTTAGTAGTTACACTCTTTGATGATCACTCAAGTTCACTCATATTTACTCTCTTCTTAGCTTTTATCAAGATGAGCTCACCCTCTTTCCTTTTTCCAAACACTCAACACTCAAGTCTCTATAAGTTCATTCAAACTTCTTAGCCCACTCAAACCAATACCATCAATCCTAAACAAGCAAACAATCAAAGCTCTTAGTTGGATAAGTGTTCAAAGAGGGAAAGTTTCAAACACTTGATGTGCAAGAGTTTTAAAGAATTTTATCCATGGAAAAGAGCTAACAAACATAATTGATCATCAACAAATCATTAGAAGCACATAAGGACACAATTATAAGTAAAAAACAAAACAAATCAAAACAATTAGGTTTAACAAAGAACACAAGAGTACTAAAAAATTTTCGGGAAACAGGGAATAACGACACCCGGACACTAAAAAGATGGTAACTCACAAACTAAGAATCGAAAACAGATGAGACGAATTCAAGAAGATTTCTCACTCAAAGAGAATGAATGTAAGAATAACTTTGGTAGGAATTGGATCAGTATAACACAAGTTATGATTGGATTAATAACCACTTTTTCTGCAGCCACAAATCCGAATCACATTCCACAATTCAATCCAATAGAGCAATCAAATGAACTCCAAATTGAGCACAAATTATTTCAAATGAATCAAAACTCAAAGGAGAAAATATCCAACAAAATTAAAGAACAAATTCGCACAAACTTCAACTGAATATTCTTTTGATTTTCGCAACAATTTTTCTATGATTTCTTTTACTACTATTGCATGATCTTTTTGCATGTTTTTCATAGATAATCTAGTACTTATTGTTTTTCTTTGAATTTTAACAAATTTACACAACTTACAAATCAATTTGACCTTCGACTGGAGGATGCTCGGATACCACTTTGATATGAATCCTCTTTTGATTGTTGAATTGGATCCAAATCCTTCCCAAGGTCACCTCCCTCTTGAAGAATCTCTATTGATGATTTGTAGCTTCCACACTCCAATGGAAAACCTATGAGGAACAAGCCTCACAAACCTAACACTAGGAGGCTAAGCTCTTTCCTAAATTGATGACAAAAACCTTGAGGAACTAAAACCTCAAAAGTCCTACCATATAATCTAGAAGAGCTAAAATCAATTGATGCAAAGAAAGGAAACTCTGTAAATCAACAAATGAAAGGAATTTGCATGATCAATTGATCTCGTAGATACTTCAATCTAGGTTCAATTTTCATAGTGACAAGGACATTAACCCCGGACAAGCTAGACTAAGAAGGAAAAGAAACCAAGAGAAAACTTGGAGAACTCTCTCATATTTTCAACGATTCATCCTTCAAGATTAGTTACAATCAATGTGTAATGAGGTACTTATAGGATAAGAATTAACCCTAGCTAAACAAGTGATTAATTGCTTGCATTACCTATAAACCCCTTGTTAAAAAGCTGGAGAAACAACTTGAATTACAAAATCCCGCCCAAAAGGGCGGTTAAGCCAAAACCAAGAGACCTACTGGCAATGGTAGGGCAGAACCTACCACCGGCGGTAGGTAGCTAATGTCCAAGAAAATCCAAACAGAATCCTACCAACGACAGTAGGTGTCGCTCTACCATCAGCAGTAGGGTGTATTCTTGCCAACACATGGCAAAATTTCATTTCAAGTTGTGTCCTTGATTGCTTCTTGACAATTGAACATATTGTAAACAACTTGGGATACTTTCCTTGATGTTCAAACACTTCAACATTGCTCTTCAAGGTGTCCTCTATATATGCAATCATGTTGTCATCTCTTTGAAGCATGAGTTTCTTCCTCTGAGCTCTTACGATCTATCTAAGCTTCAAATCCAAAGGTTATTGACTCGTCCAGGTCATATCATAAAGGTTTAGAGTTAAGCTTGTATATTGACCATAGTCCTAGGGCCTTAAAAGACCATTAATGCCCTTAATTAAAAGTTGAAGTATGAACTAAACACCAAAAACCCGTCCAAGAGATCACATTAGCGAAAATAGTGAAGATCCAACCATGGCTGGTAGGGCAGGCCATCCGAGGCGGGCTAGGTATCTTCAGGCTTTAGCAAATGGAATAGAAAATGGCCAGGGCCGGCAAGCTATGGACCTGCTATGGTGAGTATGCTCTGTTTTGGGATGTTATGCAATTTTCCTCTTCTTACTTGTTCCTTTTGATGTTCGTTGGCTATGACATGTGACACAAACACCTTGGGAGCTTTGTGGTCATTCTTAAAGCCTTCAATCTTGAACTTAGGTCCCTCTTCATGGTTTTATCCGCTGCTGTAATTAAATAATCTCTTAGACTGTTAATGATTTCCTTGATCTTCTTAACTCTAGCTCTTGTGATTAGCCCTTGAAAGAGCTCATCCCAAGTTACATCATCCGCCCCTCATAAACAACCTTAAACAACCTTAAAAGGTGTGTAAGAGTAGTAGAATGACGATTCTATTGTAAGCAAACTCGATATGAGGTAAACATTCTTCCCGTTGGCGCAAGTTCTTCTTAAAGATGGTCCTAAGAAGTTAACCAATGGTTCTATTAACCACCTTCATTTGGCCATCAATTTATGTAAGTTAGTACTTAGGCAATCCGTGCAATGTGACTGACTTTACTGTGTGAGATATAGTATGATACTCAATGCAAAAAGCAGTAAATAACTCAACTACACAAGGCACAACATTGGTAATGTAGTTCGACCCAGCCCACATCTGTGGGGCCATGTCCTGAAAGTAATCACTAATAACTGTCAACATATCACAAGGAAACACCTATCTCTTTTACACACCTAGTGTTTCCCTAGTAGAATCAGTGCAAACTCCCTTTGCATATTGCATAGTTGAATCTTCAACTCTTCAAAGCTCTCCCTTAAAACCACATGCTTTATCTTGAATCTCTTCAAGTCTTCAACATTGTTGAACTGCAGCACCTCTATCCCTAGAAGCTATAGTATTCAAAACAAGAACTCCATTGAATTGTGAATGATGAACAACAAGCAACAATGGAGAATCATAGTGTTTGAAGTTTCTGACTGCAGAAACTCAACCACTGAGAATTGCCATCTTCTCTCTTGCAGAATGCCTTCAAAGAATTGCAGAACACCTAACCCCAACCTTCAATTACATTCCTTTATTTATAGATGTTGAGGTTGAACAATAGATCTTGAATTACCAATACTTTTTCAATTAGAATTTTGATCAAGGACTTTGTTTCCAAAAAGACTTTTAGATTTACTACCAACAAAGTCCTATTTCCCTTAAATTTTGATCTTTCATTATTCTTCAAATCTTCTTAAGGTAGTATCCTAATTGCACTCCAATACTACAACTCATGATCTTCAAACAATTAGTCAAACAAAATTACAAAATATAAAAGACCCAAAACTAATTGATTCAAGGAAGGAAACTCAAGAACCAACTAATAGAAGGAATTTTAATGATCAATTGATTCCATAGATACTTTAATCTAAGGCTCAATTGTTCACAATGCTAAGGACTTTAACCCGTAAGCAAGCTAAGCTAAATAGATGAAGAACCCAAGAAGCTCTTCGAGAACTCAGAATTTTTAGCAATTTATCATTGTTATTTTTACATTTCAGTTATAATGAGATATTTAGTGGCTAAACAATACCTTAGCTAAACCTTTAGCGAAATACCCTTAAATTCCCATTTAACCCTTGAGAAGCTAAAAAGACTAGCCAAGTATCAAAAACTAGTTAACAAAAACGCATTAAGCATCCTCCCAACTGAAACCTACTGACGATAGTAGGAGGTAACCTATCGTCGCTGGTAGGTTGAAAATATCTCAGTCCTGCCGAACAAAAACCTACCAGTGACAGTATAGGGTAACCTACCAGTGGCGGTAGGGTCTTCACTCCCAACACTTATCAAAATATTGTACTCTCTTCAACACTTAGCCAATTTTCAACTCCCAATTGTTCCTTGGAATAATTCTTATTGATTTTGAAAATGGAGAACATATTGGAAGTCTTTCCTTGACCTTCAATCTCTTCAAACTTATTCCTCAAAATTATTCCACATTAGCTATCGTGTCATTATCTTTTTTTCTATTGGAGGCATTGAGTTTCTTCATCCGAGCTCTAGTCATTGGTCCATAATTCAACTCCTCCATGGATGCTTGACTCTTCCAATCTACATCACAGAATCTTCAAGGAATTCATGTATTTCGATGGTCATATCATGCTTGACTCTTCCAATCTACATCACAGAATTTTACTATTGGCATGGTTAGCAGAAATGATTCAAACTCAGAGGAAGCTTGTTGGCAAGTTGTAAAGCATGTTCTTAAGTGCTAGATGAGTGTGAGAGATTATATGCTAGTTTATGTAGCTAGTGACTTAGTTTTATTTGGCTATATGGACTCTAACGTTCAGGTAGATAAAGATGAAGGAAATTCATTGAGGGATATGTTTTCACTTTGTCTGGTGGGGCGATTTCATGGAGGAGTATCACTATTTTTGGAAGCAAGGTTTATTCTACTACATACTATATTAAGCGAGACAAGAAAGGCAATAAGAATTGTTTTATTTGATGACCACATACCGTACTGGATTGAAATCCCAAGGGAGAAGCGAAAGTTGGATCAAGTCTAAAGTAGAGTAGTTGTACTTGCCTTTTCTTATCTTATTAAATTTCGATTGCACGAGCTAATAGGCAATAGAAAAATTTGACTACGGGTTATATTGAATATGGATCCTTCCCTATCTTTCTTAGTTATATGCCCACTCAGAATCCCCAGAGTAGAATCAGCAATACGCACTTGCATTATTTTTGAAAGATTTACAAAACTTGAGTCTCCAATTTTATCGACCCTTTGAGGACTTTGTGAGAAATGTTGTTACTATGTTTGATTTACAAGATTTCTATACTTTCACTTATGCTTTCATTGGAAGAAGTCTTGTAATCTTTGAGTGTTTCTTGCATAGCCCTAATTTGAGCTATCTCGCTTTAGAGATCTATGATCATACAGCATTTGCATATCATAGACCTTTCAAAGAAGTTATAGACATCTTGCTCTTCTTGTTATTTGTATGACCATTACACTTATTTGTCTAGTTCTTGAGTGCTTTAGCAATAATGATATAGCATGGTTCATTTGAAAATTACGTTTCTAATGAATGCCCAACTTTTGTTCTTAAATGAAGGTGCGAATTCAAGGATGAATTCTTTTTAAGAGAGGGGGTATGATATGACCACTAATATGCATAAATTCTTGGAAGATTCAAGTCCAACACCAGTCTTAACACGGACATTCTACCTTTGATTGCAAAGATGACATATTCTGGGAAAATTGCCATACCTTGCGCTACAGGACTCCAATTGAGGAGATTCAAGATTCATTGGAAAGCTAAGGAATTCTCTATAAGTCTGCTGAAGACACTAAGAACCAGTTTGAACGATTTGAAAGTCAAACAAAACCGATAATTGAGGAGATATAATCTCGCTGCAAAAAAGCTAAAACAGACCTACCGGCAATGGTAGGCCCCCACCCTGCCGTCCCTGGTAGATCTCTAGTTAGAATGGCCAATTTCGAAGGTTTAATGGCCGGACCCGGCCGGGTCAAGTCTACAACTTATTTTGGTCAATTCTAGTTATTTTTTGATTAATTCTTTGTTTCTTTATTTCCAAATTTGTAATTAAATTTTATTAGAAGGTTAATTAGGTATTTTTAATACTCATTAGGTTTTAGGAATAGGAGTAGGTTTTCTCTACAAATACCTACTTATGCCTCCTCTTGTAAAAACAATGATGAAATTTGCAGAAATTTGAGAGAGAAATCTCTAATTGCTTCTAGGTTTCTTCACCTTCTTAGACTAGCTTGCTAAGGGTTAATGTCCTTATTATTGTAAAATCTATGGAACCAATTAATCATTCGAATTCCTTTCACTAGTTGATTCATAGAGTTTCCTTTCTTTGAATCAATTGTTGTTGGGTCTTCGAATTATGTAATTGGGGTTTTGAGACCTTTGTTTCCTCATGGTTATAATTATCAATCTAGGAAAGAACTTTAGCCTCTCAATATTAGGTTTATGAGACTTAGTTTCTCATAGGTTTTTATTGGAGTGTTTAAATTTAAAAATCCTCAATAGAGGTTCTTCAAGAGAAAGAGGTGATCATTGGGAAGGAGTAGACTCCAAATTATATTCAAGGTAGATCCACATCAAATTTTTGTTGTTAGATTGAAGGTCTAAGGATTCTAATTGATCATCTTCAATTCATTCTTTAATCAATCCTAGAAGTTCTTGTTTCTTTTGTTGAATGATCTAGGTCTTTAATTTGTGTAGCTTGGGGTTTAGGGCCTTTGTTTCCCTAAGGATCTTGTTACCAAGTTGGGAAAAAGTTCCTTTCATTATTGGCCTTATAGTGCTTGGTTAATTCTCTATACGTTCTTTAGTAGAGTGTTTGAATTATCAAATCTTCAATAGAAGTTCTTCAAGCATATAGAGGTAATCTTGAGATGATGATGGATTCAATTTGCAATCAAAATAGTTTAGGGTTTAGGGTTTATAAAACCAAAACCCTAAACCCCCAAAAATAGTTTATAAAACTGAAAAATAGGAAAAAAACAAACGGTGAAAAGCTGCTTTATTGCTTTTAAACATATAAACTAGGATGCTCCTTAGGCCATATCACAAGAACTAGTTTTGAAATTCTAGATTGCTTCCAAAATTTTTAACATATAAACTAGGGTACTCCACCTCTTGAACCTAAATATTCAAGGAATTCAGGCATTTCCATGGTCATATCATGTATTATGCGAGACCAGATATTTGTTTTGTTTTGGCATGGTTAGCAGATATTAGTTAAACTCATGTGATAGTCATTGGCAAGATGTAAAGAATATTCTTAAGTACTAGACAAGTACGAGAGTCTTTTCTAGTCTACAGAGTCTTTGACTTAGTTTCATTTAGCTATACGGACTCTGACCTCTAAGCAGATAAGATGAAAAAAATCCACAAGTGGATATATTTTAACTTTGTCTAGAGCGGCGATTGAATGGAGGAGTATCACTACTTTTGGAAGCAAGCTTGTATTCACCTATGGAAGCATAGCATGTAGGCAAATAAAGTGAGCTTGTATTGCTGATTCTAACGTGGAAACATAGTATGTAGAAGCTCTGGAAGCGTCCAGGGAGGCGTTCTGGCTCTGGAAGTTCCTTTTGACGCTTGGAGTAGTGCCTAACATGGACAACCGATGGTTAGGTACTGAGACAACAATGGAGCATTGTCACAATGCAAGGAACCGAGAAACCACAGGAAAGGCAAGCATATCCAAAGGAAATACCATCTAATTTGAGAGTTAATTCAAAGGAACGAGTTAATAATGGAGCAAATCCTTTCAAAAAGGAATTTTGTTTGGTCCCTTCACAGAGCCTTTAGTAGGGAAGGCGTTCAAGAAACATATAGATACTTTAGTGGTAGGGAACTACAAATTAGATTAGTCTTTATTGTCCAAGTGGGTGTTTGATGGGAAGTATGTCCAAAAAGACTCATATTTGATATAATAGTAGTATATTATTTTACAATGAATAAAATGACCTTTACAATTGTTTTGTGGATGCATTTACTTATTTATTATACACACATAACACTACAAGAAATAGCTTACTACAGACCAAAAAGCTTGGTTGGCTAAATTTGGTCGGTAATGCTGTCAGACCGAATCTTCCATCAGTCGGTAACAGTTATCGACCGATTTTTTGTTGTTATCAACCGAAATTCAGTCAATAACTTTATTTTCTTAAATTAAAAAAATTAATTTTTAAAATAGTTACCAACCAAAAATCTATCGATAACTATATATTTATTAAAAAATATTTTATTTACAATTTTAATAATCCACCTGAAATTCAAAAAAACGACAACAAGAACGACCAATATGTGTAATCTATGTCCAAAATGATAACAGCTATAAAATAACAAAAGCATCATAACGTAATACATAACATATGAAATAATATATAAGTCTCAAATACATAAGTATCAAATTCAAAACAAAAATGTAACAAATGTATAAGTATCAACCATAAATGTACTACAGAGGTGGTAGTGCGCCAGAGGAAGAGGGAGGACCGGCTAGTGGTTGAGATGGCCAAATGTAGCGTTATCCATTGGAGGGAAACCACACGAGATACAATTTTCGAGTTGTTGATAATACACAACTAACAAATCACACCAGAAATCAGAATTTGGTATTATCAATAAATCAAAAATTGTATTTGGGTAGAAATTAAACAAATAATTTTTTATGGGTAAAAAAAGAAAAGTGAAATTGTATTTGGGTAGAAATTAAAGAAATAATCATTCATGAGTAAAAAGATAAAAGTGTAAATTATTTATGGGTATTTTGGGTGATTTTCTCTTAATTATTCTGTTTTACAAGTTTTTAGTTACCACAATGCACCACAAACCAGATTAGCAACAAAAAATTTATTTAATCAAAAGACCATTCTTCTTTCCTTAAACTGATATTAAAATAGGCTAAACAGAAATCAAAAACAAAAAAACTTAACCATTAAATTAACAACCCCAACTTGGTAGTTATGATATTTACTATTGATTGTTGAAATAGACAGAACAACAGTGAGCTGCAGTTTCTAGAGCAGCAGCAAGAGCTCTTTCAGCTTGGGAGAGGTGGGGTGGTCATTAGAGGAGCTAGTCGAAAACAGCGTACCAACGATATTCAGCGGCGGCAATGGCGGAGTGTACAACTTCTGCAAAATAAAAAAAAAAAATTGAAGAGGGAGGAGAGAATTAAAAGAATAGGAGAGTGAGAGAGGGAGCCATACCTTCTTCACGGCAACAAGGTGGACGATGGTTGAGGGCCATCGGCAACAGTTTCTGCTGGAAAGGGAGAGAGGGAAGGTTGTCGATATCGAGGAAATGCGAAGGGGGATGGTTTCCGAAAGGGATTGAGGAAATGGAAGAGGGGGTTGGGTTTTAACATTTTTGTTAAATAGAAATTAAAAAAAAATTATATACGTTAACGACCAATTACCGACAGACAAATCGGTTTGTAACTTGTTCAAATGGAATTACCAATCGAATTAGTCAAAATCGGTCGGTAACCTTATCTACTTACGGACTGATTACCTGTCAGTCGGTAACTAGAAAAAGTTATCGAACGCTTGGCATCGATCGGTAGTTCTGGTCGCTAAAATGCAATTTTCTTGGAGTGTAAGGTCCACGTACTTTAAGTAAGCAGTCCACGTGTTGGGTGTGCTTCAAAGTAAAGTGTGATTGCTGTTACTTAAAGCAAAAGTAATATTTTTCTTGGTCGGTCAATGGAGTTTGGGATGACATTGAATTAAAAGTTATTGTATGATAGTCTCCTTTTTGGATAATCGTACATTAGATCAAGGAGTAGTCTCCTCATGACTATTATACAAGTATGCCTAGGGCATATAGAATGGACCATGATAGAGGTTTTCTAGATAGTACTATAACGGAAAGAAAGCTAGTCTATCATAGCTACAGCATGGACGAGTACTCTATGGTTAGAGTATGAGTTGGCGGTCTGTCGAAGCTAAGCTCCTTCTGCTTAGATAAGCTATAGGTGAGAATTTTAGCTATGAGGTCAATAACCTTGTACGTTTGGTGGTAGGAATTAGTTAGCTAAGACGGACTCGTACAATAACTCTTAGGGGAAATACCCTTTCGTGATTGTCCGAAATAATTGATAAGATTGAAGCCTGGAATAATGTGTCTAGATGTTTGCTTAAGGTTCACTCCCTTAAATAAGCAGAAAAAATCTTGAGGAGTCATTGATTATTGGACTAGACATCTAAGGATGGTAGATGTTATTGAGGAAGTAATGATGGGTATCACGTAGAAGAGTATACTCATCACTACACCTATAGTGCAAAGGCTTATTTACACAATTTTCTTCTGGGGGTTAATGTCTCCATATAGTGTTAGTAGAGATAATTAAAATGAGAAATATTTCTATTTTATAGTAAGTGAATTCTGGTTATTTTGGTAGCCTAGAATAATTTAGTCTTTGGTCCCTTGAATAGCTCATAAAAGCTTGATGACTTACTCGTCACAACGCGACAATAAAAGGACTTGAGAAGAGATAAAGGTTATTTGATTAACAGGGCCCTGGTATTTATTAAGTAAATTGGTCCAAGTTATTTATTTAAATAAGGAATTACTCATTATGTTGGTAGTTATTGGGTTTATAATTAATTCTTATAATTAAAAAACGCCCAGAAATAATTGGACTAAATTGAGAGGATCAGCCTTGTTCTGAGTTGGACCGGAAAGTCCAAGGCCTAGATTGGAGCCCATGGTCGAAACCCGATTAACTTTTGTAGCCATGGGTGGCAACCACAATATGAGATAGTTGACTCCTTTGACTCTTAGTTGGAAAAGAGAGAATATAGTAGGTGGTTGTGATCACTTATGAGTTTGAACCTGTCTAAAACTCATAGAAGTTGATCCAAAAAACCAAGACCTCTCTCTCTCTCTCTCTCTCTCTCTCTCTCTCTCTCTCTTTCTATCTCATTCAACCGTATTAACAAAATTTACCGCCCTCCTCTCCCCTAGTCTTGCCAAAATTCTTGAGAAAAGAAGAACACAAAAACTTCAAGTTTTCTCAAAAACAATTCAACAATTCTTATCTTCTCTTCTCTTCTAGTTCTTTATTTCTATTTCACTCGAAGACTCTTGTGAGCTTCGAGAATACACCATCTCCTGGGATTATATTTCGTGTAAACCTCATGGTTAGAGGTTTAGGTAGCTGTTGGTTTTTATTTAATTTAATATCGGCATTTTTTATCACTAGAAAATCGATGTACACCTCGCGAGTGGAGGTAGAGTATTTTGTAAGTTTATATCCTTTATTAGTATAGATTTTTCGTTTTTCCTATATAGTGGTTGCTAGAAATCAAATGTAGATCAAGGAGCGAGTAAATGGCAGAAATCGGAGTCTGGAATGACCCCAAAAGAGCACTCGGACTGCCCGCTATGCTAACTTTCTAGCAACCGACATAGTGGGTTGTTTTGGCGGTCCATAGAGTTTTCGATGGTGCTGATGTTGCCAAACCTTTCGTAGTGCACTTGGCACTATTTTTTGCCATTGACGAACAAGGTTGCGGGTTCATGGGCTGTTTTAATAGTTGAGCCAAAATGGAGGTGTTCATGGGCTTACATTGACAAGAATTCAAGTGTAGATCCAAGAAGTTAAAACTTTTGTAATAGATAGTTTTAATTGATTTGGTTTTATCCTTGAGAAGGTTTTACTTGCATTCTTTTATGTTTATTGCATGTTTAGAAACCATTTTAGGATAAAAGCACATATTTATTTACTATATATGCTTTCATCCATTTTGGTTGTTGGTCACGTATGCTAAAAGGAAAGAAAAGCATGTAACATGCTTATATTTCTTTTTGCTTCCTTGGTTTATATATGTGTTTAAAACAAGGCAGTTAATCTCCGATGGATAAACTTGGTCAAAATGTTTTTCTTAAGAAACTCTTTCTAAAGAAAGGTGTCAAATTTTCTTTAACGGATGAAACCTTGGAAAAGTAAAACTGTTTTAAGTTACTAAGTTTCTAAAAGGATTTAGAATTAGATCATTTTGAGAAAAAACCCTTTTATAAACAAAATATTGAGTGGGAGAGGGTTTCCAGCGGTCTTATGGCTTACATTGCTAGTCCAAGTAACTACTCGCAGATTTCCTCATGTCACCCTAGGCGTGATCCCCTATAGGATGGTCTTTTGACACTTAGATGTCCCAAGTTAAACCTAAGACTAAAACAATTGATACATGTTAGTGTCGACACACCTGTAGTTAGAGCTACTAAGACTAGATTGTTCGTAGTTCGTATGAGGTGGTAGCTAGCCTGTAATTGGAGCTATTCTCGAGATATGGGCTAGAGGTTTTTAGTCAAGTAATGGTTATAAACTTAACTTAGGGGACATTAATATTCCTATTGAAGCTCTGAATGCTCACTCTAAGAGCTAAGCGTGGTCATTAGATGTTGTTATGTCATGACATAGATCATTACGCTAAGCCACCATATTATGGACTATAAGCTATGGGTTATCTTCCATCCAAGATAATATGAAAAGAACAGTATTTTTATGAAACACTATATATGTATTTAAATTCCTTAATCCAAACTATTTTGTTCCATTTCTGTTTTACATTTTTTGTTTAGTGAAGGTTCTTTAAGTCCTTTGGGTGTATATTTTTTTTAGAATAAGCTTACTAAGCCCAAATGACAAAGACTAAAGAGGAACTTGGACATAATACTCAAATTCGTTGAGTATAAGTATGTCCGGATAGATCCCACTCTAAAGATCGGGGATAAATCCCCTTAAGAAGAGCGCAAAGCTACATAAATAGGGAAGGAAACTAACTAAATAATCAAATACTATATGTTAGCTTCCATGTGTATTACTCTAATTTTGATGTCTAGGCATATTGCCATTACACATGAGCTTAGAGAAACGTATGGGCCCAATAGATTCGCTTCTATGGCCCTTATCTCTAGTTATTTCTCTTCTAGAACTAAGGTTAACACCGAGATTTCAAGTAGAAGAAAAAGCTATAAATGGAGTTAGATTTCAAGGGTAAGAGTAAAACGGATGATCTTCAAGCCAGTATTGCAGCGAAAGGGAAATGTTTTGAATCTGATATGGAAGCCACAAGAAATGAGACTTCTTGAGCTAGCTACAAGTTACTGCTAATACGATTATCTTCCTGGAGTTATATTATGTTAGTAAGGTCTCCATCCGCAAGATAGTAAATTCTGGAGCCACCAACTGAGTTCATAACTCCTTTACATGGGTTTAGATAAATATAGAGACTCAATTTAAGGAAGCTATATCTGTGGGTTGGTACTGGAAAAGAGAGGTTGTTTAAGTTTTTGGTTTTTTGAGAAAAATATTAGTGTAAAGAATGTTATATCTGTGGCTAGTTTTAAGGCAAATATTAGTCTCCATTTCAAAATTCATAAGGGATGGATATTTTATGAATTTCTATATTGATGTTTATATCAGTAGAATGGAATGTTCATTTTCTAAGGCATTGCATATGTAAAGTAATACGTCTATGTCAAAACAAATAAATAACATAGAATAGGTACAAATTAAAATACAAAGTGTTGTTCCAGATGATTTGTATTTATGGCACCTTATCAGAGACTCACCCAAGATTGAGCTTATAGAAATTGAAAGAGTGCCCTTAATATAAATCTTTCTTAGGGGGAAAATTGTCCAGTAGGCCATTTACCCATAAAGCATAATGGTCCAAGAAAGTACTAAGTCATATCCACGTATGTAAGTCCAAGACTACACCAGATATAGGAGGCTACAAGTACTTCATAAAATTAATAGTTGATTACTCGGATTTTGTTATGTTTACCTGATAAGACACTGGTCTAACTCTTCTAGGAGTTTAAGGTTGAAGTGAAGAGTCAAACAGGTAAAGTAATCATAGGACTAAAATCATAACATGATGAAGAGTACCTCTTCAGTGAGTTAGGTTACTTGATTTATCATGGGATAATATCTCAGCTTACCATGTAGGATATATCCTAGCAGAATGGTTACATAAAGATAAGGAACATAATACTAAAGGAAAAGGTAAAGAGCATGTTATCTCATGCACCTCTACCAATCTCTTTTTGGATAAGCCTAGAAATTGAGGCATAACTTCTGAACGTAGTGCTTTCTAAGTCCGTACCCAAGACATTATATAAGGTGTGGATTGGTTACAAGCTCTATATCAGTAATCTTCAGATATGTAGTTGTCTCACTTATGTACTGACTAAAGAAAGCAAGCTAGATCCAATATCAGAATTGTGCCATATTGGGTATAAAAAGCAGGGCATATTTATATCATCCTAAGAAGTAGATACTTCTTGTTAGCACTATTGTTGGATACTTGAAGGTTGATTAAATAATATCTCCTAAGAATTTCAGAAAGGTGGATTTTGAAATTAGAATGTCTAGCTCTAAAACTTCTAAACCTAGGTGAAATATCAAATGATACGTCTGTCCAAGCACCTCAAGCAGTAGACCCATGTCATAGTGGGAGTACTCCTAGAGCGTCTGAAAGATGGATAGAAGAGGCTTTTAGCCCAATCTCTGACAATCAATAGCTAGATCCCACAAGATATGATGAGGCCATTGTGGATATAGATGCTAATAAATGGTCAGAGGCCATGAACGAGAATTGAGTCTATGCACATCAATCATGGCTGGGATCTCATCCCAGTATATGACGGTATGGAACCATTGGCAATGGATTTTCAAGAGGAAAAGAGGTATAGATGGAAAAGTGGAAACCTTTAAAGCTAGACTATTAGCAAAGATTATACTCAGAAAGAGGGCATAATTATAAGGAAACTTTTCTCCAGTAGCCATACTTAAATCCTTCCGCATACTCCTTAGCCATAGCATGTCATTAGGACCATGAGATATGGCAGATGGATGTCAACATTGCCTTTTCTAAATAACAATGTTAGTGAAAGACATCTATATGGAGCCACCAGATGGTTTCATTACCAAAGGCCAAGAAAATATGGTCTTCAAGTTCAAGAGTATTTGAAATTATTCCCAAAAAGTCTTCTATTTGACTTAAAATTCTATACTTAATGTAATTAGTATGAAATAATATTGATAATTATATGTTTATTTGGATGCATTTATTTTGCGATATCTATGCACATAAGGTCCATGTACTTTCAATAGGCAATCTACTTGTTGTGAAGTGCTTCACAGTAAGGTGTTGATTGATGTTGCTTGAAGTACAAGTAGTATTGTTCTTGCCGATCAATGAGTTGGGCATGCCTTTGAATTAATGGTTATTGTATGATAGTCTCTTTTATGGATGATCGTACCTTAGATCAATGAGTGGTATTTTAATGATTATTATACAAGTATTATTGGAGCTTATAGAATTGAATCCTGTGATAGAGGTTTTTCTAGAAAGTATACTACGTTTAGAGTACGAGTTGGTGGCCTAGTGAAACTAAACTCCCCCTACTTAGATGTGGTATAAGTGAGACTTCTAGCCACAAGGTAAATAATCCTTGTACATGGGATAGTTGGAATTAGTAAGTCAAGAAGGACTTGTACGATAACTTTTATGGGAATCACCTCCTTGTGATTGTCCCAATAGTTAGTAAGAATCAAGGCGCTAGGAAATGTCTCTAGGTATTTGCTTAAGGATCGCTCCCTTAGATAAGCAAGAAATATACTAAGGAGTTATTAATTACCGAACTACATATCTAAGGATGGTAGATATCATTGATGAAGGAGTTAGTAAACTCAACCTATACTGAATGATTGGTGTTGCATAAAGAGTTATTATATTCATTACACATGTAGCTCAAAGACCTATTTCCGCAATATAATTTTGGGGATCAATATCTTCATATGGTGATAATTGGAGATATTTAAAAATGGGAAATATTGGTAATCTATAGTAAGGTATTTTGGTAATTTTAGTAGCTCAGAATAATTTGGCTTTGGTCCCTGAAGTAGCTCATAAAAAACCTGTGTGGTTTAATTACCACAACATGAGAGTATAAAAACTAGAGAAGAAATAAGGGTTATTTAATTAATAAGGTTCTATATATTTATTTAATAAATTGGGCCAAGCTATTTAATTAAGTGGGAAGCCCATAGGCCTTCAATTTAGTTGGTGGTAAATGGGTTTTAAATAATTTTTTTAATTAAAGGAAGCCAAAACATAACTGGATTAGGCCAAGAGAGATGGGCTGATTTTTATAGACTTAAAGGCTTTGGCCCAAGTCAAAAAATCAGCTTAAACCCTACATTACACTCTAGAGTGGCAGGCCATTTGGAGTAAAAATAGCCTCCTTGGAGAGTTAGTGTAAAGTTAGACGTAAGAGTCCATAGTTGGAGAAATAGGGGGGATTTGATTTTCATCAAAATAATCCCCAAGACTCTTCCAACCAACTCCATACTTCTCTCTCACTCCTATTTATAGAAATTTCTCTCGATGGCAGCCCCTTTTGGCTGTAAAATTGAAGAGAAAAAGAGCCACAGTTTGGCTCTTTGGTTTTCTCTTAAATTTATTCTCTTCTTTTTGTTTTTCTTCACCGAAAATGCTTATATTGGTGAAAGAATATTCAAGAAGATCATGGAGTTTTGTGGAGTGATTTTGAAGATGAAGAATCTGCTGAACTCTAATTCATGGCCAAGTAAATTGAGGGACAAGAATAAGGTGAGCAACCTGAACAAATCGACGAAAACTGAGCACTACACTGTTTCTAGGCAACCTAGGAGTTCTTTGCTCCTAGAGGTAAAATTTTCGATCTCCTGGCTTCCATTGTGCGCTATGACATCCCTTCAGAAAGATCCATTTATGGATTTAAGCAAGCATCTAGATCATTGAACATAGGTTTTGTTGAGACTGTTAAGTCTTATGGTTTTATACAAAACGTGGATGATCCATATGTCCACATGAAACTAGATGGAGCCAATGTATCATTTTTAGTACTTTATGTAGACAATCCTACTAATCTAAAACAATGTAAGAATGTTGTCATCTATAAAGCTTTTGGGTCTCTTTTCAGTTCTATATGAAGGACTTGGGAAAAATCAGTTATGTTCTCGGAATTAAGCTTTTTAGAGATAGAAAGCAGAGAACATTAGGACTTTCCCAAGCTACATATGTTGACAAGATCTTCTCAAGGTTTAGCATAGATAATAATAAGGAAGCTCTGATTTCCTTCAGGCATGATCCCTCTTTGATTTCTAAGATATGTCTTAAGGCACAAGAAGAGAAAGGTAGAATGATTAGGATTCTATAAGCTTTGGTAATTAGAAGTCTCATGTATGCTATGCATATGAGACAAAATATTGTTTGGCTATTAACATGGTTAGCATATATCGATGAAACTTAAGGGAAACTAATTGGCAAGCTGTAAAGCATATTCTTAAGTACTTGACAAGTACAGAGATTATATGCTTAGTTTACAGAGCCGATAACTTAGTTCTATTTGGCTCTATGGACCTTAACTTCCAGGTAGATAAAGATGAAATAAAACCACCAGTGGATATTTTTTCACTTTATCTGGATCGGCGATTTCTTGGAGGGGTATCAAGCATGCTTGTATTACTAATTCTATCATGGAAGTAGAGTACGTAGAAGTTTCGGAAGCGTGTAAGGAGGTGGTCTAGCTTCGAAAGTTCCTCATGAAACATGGAGTAATGCCTAACATGGACAAGCAAATGGTTATGTTCTGAGATAATATCGAAGCATTATAATAGTGCAAAGAGCCGAGAAACCACAGGAAAGGTAAGCACATCGAAAGAATATACTATGTGATTTAAGAGTTCTTTCAAAGGACCGAGATAATGATGGAGCAAATCCTTTCATAAAGGAATCTAGCTAGTCCGTTCACCAATCCTTTAGCACAGAAGGTGTTCAAGAAATACATATATTCTTTACGGGTAGGAAATATACAGACTAGATTAGCCTTTCTTGTGCAAGTGGGTGTTTGTCGGGAAGTATGCCAAAAAAGACTCTTATCTAATGTAATAATATATTATTTTGGAATGAAAAAATGACCTTTATGATTATTTTATGGATGCATTGACATATTTATTATACTTACGTAAGGTCCACGTACTTTATGTAGGCAATCCATGTGTTAGGTTGATATGAAATCAACAAAGGATCATTCAACAATTTCTGAAAGAGCAACTAGTTGTACTGGAAAATTGAAGACATTGTGGTTCAAAGCCTCAAATTTGAAATTCTGGGTTCAAATTGAGGGCTTGGAAGAGTTTATAAGACCTCCAAGACTCATTAAAGACATAAGAAACTCAACAGAATTAAACTAGAAGCTCCCAGCCACCATAGATGATGAAAGAAGCAAGGAAGAGTGAAAAAAAAGGCCCACCGGCGATGGTAGGTTCCCACCCTATCGTCCTAGTAGCTCTCAGGCTAAAAGGGTCTAGACTACACTTTAATTTCAGTCAAAATAAGCTATTGTTTTGATCAATTCTTGGTTTCTTGTTTTCCAAGTTTTGTAATTAGATACACTAAAGAATAATTAGGTTTTTTAAAAACTAATTAGGTTTAGAAAGAGGAGTAGGGGTTTTTTTATAAATACCTTGTTACGCTTCCTTTGTCATTTGCTAATGAATTATGATGATATACAATTGACAGTTTGAATTAGGTTTTTGAGTTCTTCAAGACTTTTCCTAACTTATATCTAGGTTTAGATCATCCTTAGTTAGATTTTATTTGAATCACATGGATTGGGATGATTCAAGAGTTCCTACAATTGATCATGATATTCCTTCTCCATGATATATACAATCTTGTATTTGTCATGGATCAAGGTCTTCTCTATACAAGCTAATTAGGTGTTGGGTTTAGTATACCCAATGTTGAATTAGAGTGTAGGGGAAAGCTTAGTTTCATGAATCCTTGAGGATAGAACTAATTAAGTCCTTTTTAGAGGCACAGGTCCTTGGGACTTTGAAGATTTGAATAATTGAAGAATTTGATCCATTGCACATCAAATTCCATATAATTTGGTATTAGAGCTACCTGCAAGTAAGCTCTAATTTGCTTCAATTGCTGCAATTCAAAAAAAAAGTATATGAATGTCTTAGAGAAAAATACATGATGATCATGCAAAATCTCGGACAAAAAAATGAATCCAGAAGATTAGATTGAATTCAATGTTTAATGGTTGTGTTTCTGAAAAAAAAAATTTTATTGATCTTATCTAGCATGAGTTGATGATCATTTGGACTAAATTTTATTGAATTTGATCTGATTTGGTTTATTAATTTGATCAAAAGTTTTAAAGTGTCCAAACACAAGAATTATTTAAAATTTTTGGATCAATTTGGTCATATCTCATGTTATACAAAGTTGAAATTGGACGAATTGTGCTCAAATCCATTATCTTCGAGTGAGGAATCTATCTGAATTTTTTTGACTCGATTTGGATTAATAGTGGCGTAGTTATGGCTGTAGTCCCTTCTTTTTTGCCAAAATTTTGTTTAGTACTCTTTCTTCTTTGTTTAGCTTAATTTTGTTTAGATTGATTTTTTTTTAACTGTAATTGCTTCCTTCACTAATTCTAAGTCTTTGTGGTGATCAATTGTGTTTGATTAGCTCTAAGTACTCTTGAATTATTTTTGAAACTCTTGCACTTTAAGTGTTTATTTAATATTCTCTTTGAATTCCTTTTAACTACCACATCTAAGTGTTTTGATTGAGATCTATTCTTTTGTTATTACCTTGGTTGTTATGGTGGACATTTTTGAAGGCTTAAAGGATCCTTGTGAGGTGAGAGTTTAGAAAAAGACAGAAGGGTGAGCTCATTTCCATGAAGGCCATAAAAAGTGCGTACAAGAGTGAAATGACTGATCATTTAAAGAAAGTAAACACTAAGGGAGTGATGGGAGGCCCCATTATTTGTTTATAATCCATTTTGTGCAAGTTTTAACAGGATAATAATGTATCATATCACGAAGGATTACATAGATGGGAGTATGTGGAGATACATCTTCGTGACAAAGGATGGAAGGCCTGAGGAAACAAGAGGATTTCCATACTAAGTATGCAAGGGATAAGCATAATTTCTATCAAGATGGTGGCAATGGAGTCAATGCTTATGGTGGGAATGACCATGGTGGTGGAAAATTCATTTCTAATGGACATGATGGTTATGGTAACTTCACTCCTCGAAGATCAATTTTATTTGGTAACTCTTCTTCTTGTGCTAAATTTTATGTTCATATTTCTTATAATGATTATGGGGGTTATGAAAAAGTTACTGATAAATATGATGAGCATATTCTTTATGAAAGTTATGACGGATTCCACAATAGGCATGACCATTATGAGCATAAAAATGATAGAGAGGTTCATGGTGAAAGTGTGTGTGGAGATTATGAATATACTGATAGTTATAGTTATAGAGGGTATGTAATGTGAAAATTTGATTTGAAATCAAATGCTTAAAATCTTCAATCCCAAGGACTTTTTGCCTTCAAGAAGGACTTAATTAGCTCCATCCCCAAGCAACCATAGGTGTACTAAACCTATGACCTCTTGAATTCATGCAACTAATCTTTTCCACACTCTAATTAAATAATGGGTATGCTAAACCCAATACCTAATTAGCTTGTGTAGAGAAGACCCAATCTAGACAAAAACAATAATGTAGATATCTTAGAGAAACAATTGTGATCAATTTGAGAAACCCTTAGATCTTCCCAACCCAAGTGTCTCAAGTAAACTAAACCCTAGGAAGATCAAACCCTAGATGAAGTTAGGAAAAATCTTCAAAGCTTAAAACCCTAGAGATAAACTCATCAATTTCATAAAATCATCAATTAGTCTTAAAATTAAGCTGTATTAGGGAATTTATGTAGTTTAGGCTAAACCATAATCTAAACATAGTCTTGGCTCAACTAAGACCCATTAACGGCTTAAAAAGTTGTAAATTGAATTAACAATAGCAATTTCCACCTAAAATAACGAATTACGTTTAAACATCACACTACCAACGATGGTAGGGTACTCTACTGCCTACAGTAGGTCTTCAGCTCTCCAAGACAATTTTAGGCAGAAGCCTATTCATGTTATTTTTGGATTTATAACTAAAATGAATGAAGGAAGCAAGTGTACCTATCACTGTAATAGACACACCTGAGTTGTTGAACTCAAGGCACGGTAAACCCTTAACTAGTCATTGTTTTAATCTATGTTTAGTCTAACAAATTTGATTTTAAGAAGTTAATTAACAAATTAAAGAAACTATGAAAAACGATTAAATGGAAGCACAATTAAAGGTATGAGGTTTTAGAAAAAGAGTTTGAATGAAGGATCCCTCTGACTTTCATTAGCCATTTCAACTAAAAAAATTCATAAAATGATGTTTGAAAACGCAGGTTAGGTTATCACATGAAAGTTGGGCAATCCCTATTTCTAAGTGAAACTCGCTCTACTCACCTAAACTTTAGAGGAGAATCTCTTCTCTCCCTAACCGATTATGAATACAATAAACTTAGGTGATCTAATTAACATAAAAGTGCAAAAAATATCTCTATTCAATTGCCAACTCTTATTACCCATTTAGTTGCCCTAGATTGATCTTCCTTTTTCTTTCAATCAATCTTGTGAAATAATCGATTCTATGCAGATCAATTATAAATTGAACAACAACCAACACAAAACAAACATTAATTTAATGAAAGTCAAACAAAAATCATATCATGCAAAACTAGGGTTCAAAAAATTTAAAATTAGCTTGAAAACATCCTAACAATAGTCATTTCAATAGTAGAAATCGTAATTGACAAAGAAAAAGGAAGCTTCGGGTGAAAAAGGAGTTGAATCCACGGTTCTGAACACCACCTGAGCTCGTCTCTCTATTCACATGATGAAAATCGAAATTGATCTGTAGAATCGCTTCAATCTTCCTCCAATAGCTTCAATCCAATGTTAATTGTATAGGATCTACCTAATTGAAGATGAATTGGGAGGGTTTTTCTTCCCTAAAATCACCCCAATTCCCTTCTCTAAACCTAAAAACTCTTCGCCCCCCAAAAAAGAGGATAAAACTTATATAAATACAATTAAAAACGCATTACTGCACTGCTGATGGGGCCTACCGTGTCTGGTAGGTTGAGCTCTAACGTTCGAGGTAGGGTTCTATTCTAGAAATTCTCGAATTGTCGAGACATACAGAGTGCAGTAGATCTAACTTACCCTCCGCAGTAGGCTTCTGTTGGCAAGATTCTTGAGCTCATGGACCTACCGCGTCAGGTAGGTTGGCCTACCGTTAGTGGTAGGTCTTCTTCCTCGCTCCCGGTGGCATCGTTTTCTCCATCTTTGCTTTTACTCTTCATTTTCTTTATCGGGAAGCGCCTAAGATAAAAATAGAGGTAAATGGTGTAAAAATACATTTTATATATTAAAAACATCGTAAAATGACGAAAATAACATATGTAAATGTAGTACAATATGGCACATATTAAATACCTAGACTTATCTGTTGCTTGCCCTCAAGCATCACAAAACTAGGCAAAAACTGGAAAACATAAAAAGGGAAGTGCAAAAAGTTTGTGTCAGAAACGACACATTGAAGGATAGCATAAACAACCAACGAAAATATAAGACTCTATGAATAGAAGAAAAGATAAAAAATAAAACAAGAATAAAAATGACTAAATATATCACTTCAATGGAAATATGACTACTTACCCACAATAAGACTTCTCAAAAGATGAAACACAAGAATCTAAAACCCTACTACTATCTTACTAATAATCTTACTAGTCAACAGGGTGCACATGTGAATTGCTCGTGTCACCTTTGAAAGAAAACAAGGAATGACAGGTTATTAAAATAGTGAAAAATTTTATTGAACAATGCACAACACAACTCAAAACATTTTCACTCTAAGTTCTATTTTAAGTCGCTCCCAGATTAGATAGGACTTTTTTTGTTGTCATATTAAGCTCGGAAATTGAGATAGAGCTAATGCAACTGAAATTAAAGATATCAAACATTATGAAGGCTTTCTAGCCGATTTTCACTCATTCCCATCTACCCTTGAACGTCTTACTTTGTTCAAATTAAGTGCAATCCACCTAACAATTCTCTGTTTCCCACGAACATATATGTCTTTTTTTTTCAAGGATAAGGGTGAGAGAAGCTCGAGATTTTGATAGACAAAAAGAAAAGATATTTAAATACTCATTTGTTCTTTGTTTTCTATGATGTTTTTTCAAATCTTTCACTCTTTTTAACCGCTGCATATATCTTTCTTACAAATATTTCCCAGAAAACTTCTTTTATATAAAAGTCCTATTCTTTATGCAAATACCCCCACACTATCTATTTTCCTCACTCAAAACGGCTAAAAGAAATGCAATCATTAACTCAAAGAATTGAGGTTTTATATAGTGATGTGAACTAGATGAGTCAATCACTCATGGAAGTGAAGCTCGGACCAATCACTAGAGCTCAAAGGGGGAAACTCAAGATTCTTGAAGATCATGATATGGCTTCTTACATGGAGGAAGCTTTGAAGAGCAAGTTTGAGGGGTTTGAAGGTGAAGTGGAATGATCTTCAGGAGCATAAAATTTCGTCCAAGAAGTGAGGGAGAGAACAAATAAAACAAGTGTAACAAGTAGAAGAGAGAAAGTGCCTTTGAAAGGACTTGAAAATGTTAAACTTCTAGCAACCTTGGATATATTAAATCCAAGACCTCAAGAAGGTTTAAACAAAATCTTTTCTTCAAAGTTCAAGCAACCTAAGGTACTTTGAACCTTAGACCTCAATGAAACAAGAATAAGACCTCAAGACTAGTTTTCTACAAGAGTGTAGTAACTAGTATGAAGGAATTTTGATGATCAACCTCGAAGCTTTTGGAACTTTCAACAAGTCTTCAAAGTGATTTTTCTTTCAAGGAAGTTCACCCTTGAAGAAGATAGAAAAAAAAAAACTAAGCTAAGAACTAAGAATACTAAGAAAAGAACATTTTTCTTGAAATATTTCTTGATTAGATTCTTCAAAATAGAAGACTACATATTTATAAAGACTTGAGGGAAAAATTATATTTTTAGCGAAAAATTTAAGCCCCACAAATTTAAGCCCCAAAATTTAAGTCCCAAATTTAAGCCCCATAAAGGGATATTCCAACCCTCCCATATTTTCATCCCAAATGATAAATTTAACCTGTACATTCACTTGATAAGACAATAAAGGTGTTTTAATTACATTTGGACTATTCTAGAGCACTAGTCAACACATTGCCAGATATAGGAGGCAATTTTCCAGCTTGGTCAAAAGGGCTTCCAACCATCTACCAAGGTGAATTTTCAATTTCTAACTTATTAGAAACTTTACCATACTGCCCCATAAAGTCTTGGACATCAAAACTTAAACTTTCAAACTTCTCTTGCTCAATTTGATGTTTGTGACTATTTAGTTGTTTTGTCTTGGCTCTTGTCACAACTCCTTGATGTTCTTGCATATCTAACCAATTCACATGATCTTCCCCCCTTGAAAAGGATTCGTCCTAGAATCTCCATCACCTATACCAATGCCAGATGCATCATACTCTACCTCAAAAGTTTTCTCAAAGTTTGGTAGTGACAAAAGGGGTGTACTGCACAACTTTTCCATCAACAATTGAAATGCTTGTTCTTGCTTTGTTTCCCACCTAAATCCTTTGGTTTTCTTGATCACATCGGTCAAAGGGCTAGCAAGTGTGCTGAAATTTTTGATGAACCGCCTATAGAAACTTGCTAGGCCGTGGAAACTCCTCACTTTCCGATACATTTCTTGGTGTTGGCCCTTCCTTAATTGCTTGGACCTTACCTTCATCTACTTTAAGTCCTTGTGAGCTCAACATATAACCTAGAAATGTAACTTTCTCCAAAGAAAACTCATATTTGTCAAGGTTAGCAAAAAATTTTTCAATTCTCAAGACATTTAGCACTTCCCTAAGATGTTGAACATGCATTTCATATGTCTCTCTATAGATCAGAATGTCATCAAAGTATACAACAACAAATTTCCCAATAAAATTCTTCAACACATGATTCATTAATGTCATAAATGTACTACGAGAATTAGTTAATCCAAAGGGCATAACTATCCGTTCATACAAACAAAAGTTAGTCTTAAAAGTGGTTTTCCACTCATCCCCTTCTCTCATCCTAATTTGATGGTATCCGAATTTCAAGTCAATTTTAGAGAAATGATTATGTAACTCATCTAGTAAATCATCAAGTCTAGGTATGCGATGCTTATACTTAATAGTAATGTTGTTTATGGCTCCACAATCATATACACATTCTCCATGTACCATCTTTTTTGGAACAAGTAAAACTGGAACCGCACAAGGACTTATGGACTCACCCACATACCCTTTTGAAATTAGATCCTCAACTTGTCTTTTTAACTCCTTAGTCTCTTTCGATGGACTCCTATAGGCCGGTCGGTTTGGCAAGACTGCCCCGATGACAAAATCGATTTGGTGTTCGATTCTTCTAATTGGTGGAAAACCTCCCGGCATCTCATCGGGAAATACGTCTTTGTAATCTTTAATGACCTGCAAAATTTCACTTGAAAAAGAGGGTGAGTGTTCTTTTGATGAAGTAAAAGATTCCCTACAATATAGGAGCAACACCACTTCTTTTCTTTCAATTGCTCCAATCACCTCACTAGGTTTTGCAAAGAAACAATTCTTTTCTTTCATCTCATTCTCTTCTTTTTGTCACTCCTTTTCTTTTCACTCTTGTTTTTCATCACTCTTCACTCTTTTCTTTTTCCTCCACTCTCTTTCCCTCCTGCATTTTTTTTCTTTTGAGCTCACTTTCGGTCCTGTCTTTCTCCCTCATCTTTTTTTGTTCATCTCTCACTTGTTGAGGTGTAAGAGGGTTCATAGTGAATATTCTTCCATCATTCACAAAAGATTAAGTATTTTTCTCTCCATTGTGGAGGGACTTTCTATCAAATTGCCAAGGTCCCAACAGGAGATGGCATGCTTGCATGGGCACCACATCACATAGTTTCTGATCTTTATAAGCTCCTATTTCTATTAGTACCATTGTCTCAACATTGCAATTTCTCCACTATCATTGAGCCAATGGAGTTCGCAGGTTTTATCATATTTTTTAGTAGATAGTTTCAACTTCTCAACAAGATAAGTACTAGCCACATTTACACAACTACTACTATCAAAGATAAGGTTGGCAATCCTTCTCTCAACTTTACATTTAGAATGGCAGATGTTTTCTCTTTGTTCAATCATGTTATCATCAAAAGCTTGAGCACTTAGTGCTCTTATGGTAACTAAGCTCAAGACATCGTCATTACCTTCTAAAGGGTTCAAACCAACATGTTCATCATCCTTACCATTTTCTTCACCCTTAACACATTCGCCACTTTTATCCTCCTCCTTCTCAATCCAACCATTCAAATCCTCCCTAAAGATCAAAGCTCTCTTAGTTAGACAACTACTTGCATAGTGTCCTACACCATTACATTTAAAGCACTTTGGAAGGTTAGAAATGATTTTACCTCTCTCTTCCATCATTTGTTTGGTCGGAGCCTCCTCCATTTTTAGCCATGGCTTGAAGTTGGAAATAAGTGGTTTTGTTGTTGCAACTTGTCTTTGGTTGCGAAATGAGGATCCCATCATCCCACTTCTTTTCCTTTAGGATTCGATCTTGTTGGTAAGGTGGTACATGTCTTCATAAGTTGATGTGGATAAAACTCAAGTTGGTTGGCTATCTCCCTATTAAGACCACTAAAGAACCTAGCCATTGAAGCATCCTTGTCTTCTTCCAAGTTCAACCTCAGGATGTAGAGCTCAAGCTCTTGTCTATATTCTTTTACACTTTTTGCACCTAGTTTTAAAGTCATGAGCTTATAATGAAACTCTCTATAGTAGTGCTCGAGCACAAATTTTTCTCTCATCAAAGCTTTTAACTCTCTCCAAGTATCAACAGTGGTCTACCATTCTAAATCTTTTGTTTATTACCCTTTCCCACCAATGTAAAGCAGTTGGTAAATTCAGCTATTACAAGTCTAGCTTTTAAGAACTCATTACAATTTTTCAATAGAAAAATGTTTTCTACTTGCCTCTCCCAATCTAAGAAAATGTTAGGGTCATTCTCACCTTTAAAACTAGGGAGCTTCCACTTTATTCGGTCCAAGGTTTTGTCACCTTGGCCTCTTCCACGGTTGGCAACAAATGGAAAATTGTTTATGATCATCATCTAATGGCTCTCCATGCCTAGCTTGTGGTCTTGGAACTTCTTCAAAGTGTCTAGGCATGCCTCTTTCTCCAAAACCGCCTCTTTTGCCACCATAAGGAGGGGGATGAAGTTCTCCATCAAAATGTGGAGGTTGGTGGAACTGGTTGTCCTAGAGCAATTGAATGGTCCATTGCTCCTTGGGGTAGTATCATTGAGACTACCGTGAGGACTAACCTCCCTTTGTTGATTAGAGAGATTAGTGATATCCCTTCTAATATCTCTCATCTCATCTCTTAGGAATTGTAACTCTTGCATTATATACCTCAACGGGTCATCATATTGGGAGTTGTTAGACTCTTCTCCAAAAGGAGTTGGTGTTTGAGCTGGGGTTGACATCTTGATAGTGTTTACCTCACAAAACTCTCTTATTTAACTCTCTTTGGCTTTTTCTAAGGATATACTCACAACTCTTGCCTTTTTCTAAGGTTCAAGTCTCAAAGAGTTCTATAAGTTCTTAAAAAATATTTAACACCTCTACTCAAGTTTAAAACAAACAAAAAAAAATTCACAAACAAAAACTAGTTGAGAAAAATGAGAAGCAAGGAAAATGATATTGAGTGATCCATTCATTTTAAGGAAGTTCAACAACATTTCCAAGAGCATTGAGTCAATAATGGTAGATTGACCAAATAAAGAAATAAGCACTGAAAAAGGAAAGATATTCGACCACAAACACAAACACAAAGTTAGGATACTTCAAGAACACAAAAGGATACAAAACAAAAGTTTTCAAAAAGCAGAGTAGATGATATACTCGGCTTGTTTTGAAAACTTGTATTGAACCACAATTCTAAATTGAATGAGGTTTATCTAGAGAGAATCCTAACTCAAAATTCTTGAGTTTAGGCTCAAGAATAAAAGAAAAATGGTTGGTAAAATAGAAGATGTGCTCAGATCATTTCAGCACTTTTTGTTTGTGGAAAGCCAGGTGCACTTTAAAGTTTTTGATTATTTTACAATTAGATGAGACTTGTTTAATTTGTTTCCCAGGTCAATGTAGTATAACTACATGTAAAAATATTGCAAAGTTCTATTCATATTCCAGGTCATTCAAGCACTCTGTTTTTGTGTCGCCATTTTCCAGCAATCTTGTCTCTTTTTTTTTTGTCTTCTTTGTTTTTTATGTAAGATATCTCAAAAACATATACTTGAAGGTGAATCTGATACCAAATGATGTGGAATGATCTTCAAGAGCATAAAATTTCATCCAAGAAGTGAGGGAGAGAACAAACAAAACAAAAGTAACAAACAGAAGAGAGAAAGTGCCTTTAAAAGGACTTAAAAATGTTAAACTTCTAGCAACCTTGGATATATTAAATCCAAGACATCAAGAAGGTTTAAACAAAATATTTTCCTCAAAGTTCAAGCAACCTAAGGTATTTTGAACCTTAGACCTTAATGAAAACAGGAAGAAGACCTCAAGACTAGTTTTCTACAAGAGTATAGTAACTAGTATGAAGGAATTGTGATGATCAATATCGAAGCTCTTGGAACTTTCAACAAGTCTTCAAAGTGATTTTTCTTTCAAAGAAGTTCACCTTTGAAGAAGATAGAGAAAAAAACTATGCTAAGAACTACGAAAATACTAAGAGAAGAACCTTTATTTTGAAAGATTTCTTGATTAGCTTCTTCAAAATGGAAGACTATATAATTATAAAGACTTGAGGTCTCATATTTTCATCCCAAAATTTAAGCCCCACAAATTTAGGCCACAAAATTTAAGCCTCATAAAGGCATATTCCAACCCTCCCATATTTTTAGCCTAAGGGATAGATATAACCTATACATTCACTTGATAAACTATAAAGGTGTTTTAATTGCATTTGGACTATTCTAGAGCACTAGTCAACAAATTGCCAAAAATAGGAGGCAATTTTCCAGCTTGGGTAGAAGGGCTTCCAACCATCTACCAAGGTGAATTTTCAATTTATAACTTATTCTAAACTTTAGCATACTCCCATAAAGTCTTAGTCATCAAAATTTAAACCTTGAAACTTCTTTTGCTCAATTTGATCCTTGTGACTCTTTAGTTGTTTTACCTTGGCTCTTGTTACAACTACTTGATGTTCTTGCATGTCTAACCGGTTCACACCAGAAGGTCAAGAAAGGGCTTCCAAGTTGTTCTCAATGTGTTCAATTAGCAAGGATCATTCAAGGAAAAAATTGGAGGTGCAAATCGCTAAAGTCTTGAAGAGGAGCACCCTACCACCAATGGTAGCCCTGCCCCTACCATCGTCGGTAGGCTTCTGCCAGCCCCGTATTTGGATGACCATGCCTTATCGCCGACGGTTTGTCTTACCCTACCGTCACCTGTAGGGTTCGGGAAAGAATTATGCCTTCTAATTTTTAGGCGGGATTTTATTTTTTGAACTTAATTTTGAACTTTTAATCAAATGTTTAATGGGTATTTTAGGCCAATAATAAATATATTAATTAGGTTAAGTCCTTAACCTATAAATACCCATTTATAAGCACATTTTATAATGAACTTATAATTTTGCAAAAAACTGTGAGAGTGGATTCTCTTTTTCTCTTGGGTTCTTCACCCTTTCTTAGTTAGCTTGCTAAGTATAATGTCCTTAGTTGTGAACAATTGATTACCTTAGGTTGATTAATCTATGGAATTCAATCGATCATTCTAATTCCTTTCATTGATTGAGTCTTAGAGTTCTTGTTCTTTGATTCAATTGATCTTAGGTCTTCTAGTTTGTGTAGTTAGAGTTTTGAGACCTTAGTTTCCTCAAGGTTCTTTCTATCGAATTGGGAATGAGTTTTTGCCTCTGAATATTGGGTTTATGAGGCTTAGTTCCTCACAGGTTTCCTATTGGAGTGTTGAAACTAAAAAATCATCAATAGAGGTTCTTCATCAAAAGAGGTGATCTTGGGAAGGTATTGAATCAAATCTACAATCAATTGAAGATTCACATCATATAATGTGAGTTTAAAAGTCAAAGAAATGAAGGGATTAAGCCCTTGGCATGCAGGCACAAAAGGGGAACTAGGATTTGATTTCATATAAGGGATAGGAAACCTATACTGAAGCTTATAGATTCAAAACTGAGATAAACACAAGAGTGAAGGCAAAGACTCGAAAAAGAATTCATTATGCTAATCTCCTAAGATTCCAAGGCTTCTATTACTAACCGACACTTACAAGTGGACAAGGCCATTGACTTTGTTAGAGTAAAAGATAAGTGAGGTTTTCAAGTAGATGAAGTAAAACATCTCTTTTTTAAAAATCCTACAGGTTTTGCAATCAAGACTCCCACTGAATGTGATAAAAACAAAAATCTTTTTGGATTTTCTAAGTATAAGAAAGTTGAAAAAAAAAGACGGAAAAATTTTTGGGTTTTTAAATTATCTATTTTTTGATTTTTCAAATGTGAAAAAGAGACAAAAAAACTCTAAGACTATAACTAAAACAATCACCAAACAGAAACACACATTAAAATAAAATAGAAAAAAGACATAAATACAAAGATAGAAATACCCCCACACTTAAAACCACGTTGTCCTCACTGTGGGGGCCAAAGTTAAAGTAAATAAAAAGGAAAAAAACACATACATGGGAAGTAATCCAACAGATATAAGGAATATAGGTATATCAGGAAGAAATATCCATAACAATCAAAACAGAAAAAGAAACAAACAAGGGCAAAAATAACATAATCACAAAGAAAAGAAAAGACATGAAGGAAAACGAGAAAATACAAAAGGAAAAGAAAAAAGGCAAAAAGAAAAACTCCCTATCGCAGTCCAAAGACTGCACTGCCACCTCCGCTACTGCCCTGATCCGGTAGAAAGCGACTGCATAGCCGGACCAGCACCACCTCCTGGCAGTTGATGGACACCCTCTGATGTGCCAACTCGTCCTCATAACAAAGAGTTGACTCCACTATCTCCGCCAACCAAGCCCCATGGATAGCTTAGGTGACGCAGAGCTACTCGAAAATAGCTCGTATTTTGGTCTAAAATGCATCCATGGGGACTGTGGGAGGTGCGTCCTAAGCTAAGAGGTCATAGGACTTGTCATACTTGCTCCCATCATCGGCAGGCTGTGAGGAGGATGCTCTAATGCCGGTTCTTGTGGTTTTCTTTATTGAATGAAAATCGACAATGTTGCATTCCTGCAAACAATCCTCCTCGGCCGGAGGTATCCAAACCTTGTTGGCCTCATCCAAGCATAGCCACCGTTATTGAACATTGTGAATTTTATGATCTGTGGCTGTCCCATCTCGCCCTTCGTTATCCTGTGAAATCAACATTAAAACCACCAAAAACTTTTGAAAGAATCATAGGATAACGAAACACATGTGCGCATAGTATCACAACCAGTGTTACGCATAGTGTGTATAATAAGAGACATTATGGGAAAGGGGAACTTTTTTTGCGTTTATCTATCATATGAAGATCGAGAATTCTCACATCATTCTGCCCGCCACCTTTTTGGATTAAGGTATGGCTGAAGAAATAAGTGAGAACTCAGGGAAGGAATGGGGGAAAATAACCCCCATGAACGATACGTCGGCGATCAGCCAGAGGTGCCCGGATCTCGAGGCGATCATATGTTGCATCATAGTTCCAGTTCGGGTCCTCATCTATTGTTTTCTTATAGGAATCTATAGTTATAGTGTTTTACTCATCTAGGATCCCTAGAATGGAAGCTAGGGATTCCCTATCTAATCCTATCCTCACGCTCTTGACCATGGAGATTATAGTTGAAATGTCCTTGTCTATTTTGTGAAACATGTTGGCATAGAATTCACGGACAAGTTCAGTATAATAGGTTTTAGAAATATGTAAAAAAGGTTTCTACCAAAAAGAGTATTCAACCCCAAATGTTCAATAATAGGAGTATCAAATGATTTTTCGACTAAGAGTTTAAGGTCTTCCCTATTGGATATCTATTTCTAGGCTGCCATAGAGAGGCACTCCGAATAGGAGGAATAGATGGATTGGAGGGGTCGGGTGTGGAATCAACAACCAGATCCTTTTTGGACTTGGAGGAGGAAGCGGTGGACTTTTTAGGTGCTATGGGGATGTTCCACAAGACACACAGAGAAAAGAGGAGTAAAAAGAACCAGCACAACAATAAAAACAACACAACATAGAGTTCACTATAGAGTGCAATAATACACAAAAAGAAGTTTCCTAATGTTGCTCGTGAGTTATGAAGTGTGATACAAAATAAACAAAAGAAAAATGAAGAGAACAATGAATTAAATGCTAATCAACTAAACACAATGAACACAAAACACAATTCAACCAATTTGAATACAAATATACGTAAAATTAACGAAACTAAAGGGAGGCAAAGGTGTAAGAGTTAGCCTGAGTTTGTTTGAATAAGCAAAATTCTGCCATAATTTAAGTAAAACACGGCCTCTGCCTTGAATGTTACGTTGACGGAGTTCGGTCAGAGTTGCTAGAATATTCGCCGGAAATTTTTTTTTTGAATTTTTTTTTGCAAATTTTTGTTAGAAAAACATAACAAAAGACAATAGAAGTATTAGTATAGCAGGGAAGAGCAAAAGAAATAGAAAAAGAAAAGAAGAGTAAAGAGAAGTAAAGAAAGGGAAAAAGGGATGGGGGTTCGGTTTAATGGTGATTGTAAGAGAGTGGATTGTTGGTGTAGTTTAAAGAGAGGAGAAAATAGAGGGTGGAGATAAGATGGGAGATGGAGAAGAAGAAGAAGAAGAAGAAGAAGAAACGAAAGGAAGAAGAAGAAGAAGAGATGATAGGGAGAGAGAGAGAGAGAGAGAGAGAGAGAGAGAGGAAAAGTTACAAACCAAGAAGGAGGCGTCGGAGTTGGGAGATGGTCGCCATAGTGGTTGTTGCCGGTATAGAGGAGAAGAGAGAAAACCAAGAGAGAGAGAGAAAGAGAATCGGGAGAGGGAAAACCGAGAGAGAGAGAGAGATAGGGTGTGGAAAACGGGAGGAAAAAGAGAGAGAGAGAGAGAGAGAGAGAGAGAGAGAGAGTTAGGGGTTTTGGGAGAAAATTGGGGGGAAAATTTGCAAAACATTGGGGATTTTGCTGAAATTGAAGTTAATTTGGGTCGACCTAACCCGTTCACCCTATAAAAGACCCAAACTGGATTATTCAATCACCTATGGAAGTGAAGCTTGGACCAAATACTAGAGCTTAAAGATGGAAACTCAAAACTCTTGAAGATAAGGGCATGGTTACTTATATGGAGAATGATTTAAAGATCAAAGTTGAAGGGTTTGAAGGTCAAGAAATGGCTTCCAAGATGTTCTTAATATGTTCAATTAGCAAGGACCAATCAAGGGAACAAATTGGAGGAGAAAATGGCTAAGTCCTTGAAGGGATCCATCCTACCGCCGATGGTAGCCCTGCCCCTACCAATACCGGTAGGCTTCTGGACGGCAAGGCCTTAAAGATCACACCCTATCGTGGATAATAGGTTTTACCCTACCATTGCCAGTGGCGCTCGGGAGGAAAACATGCTTTGTAATTTTTAGGTGGGATTTTATTGTTTGAACTCATTTTCAAATTTTGCTGAAAAATTGAGAGAGTTTCTCCAATGTTTCTTGGGTTTTTCACCCTTCTTAGACTAGTTTGCTAACGGTTAATAACCTTAGTCTTGTGAACAATTGAGCCTTAGATTGAAGTATCTGTGGAATCAATTGATCTTTCCAATTCCTTTCATTAGTTGATTCATAGAGTTTCCTTTCCTTGAATCAATAAATCTTGGGTCTTCCAAATTGTGTAATTGGGGTTTTGAGGTCTTTGTTCCCTCAAGGTTTTAATTATCAATCTAGTATGGAATTTAGCATCTCAATATTAGGTTTATGAGACTTAGTTTTTCATAGGTTTCTTATTGGACTGTTTGAATTTAAAAGTCCTTAATAGAGGTTCTTCAAAGAAGGAGGTGATCTTGGGGAAGGAGTAGATTTCAAATTACAATCAAAGTGGATCTATATCAAAGTAATATCAGATCAACCTCCAATTGAAGGCCAATTTGTGTTGTAAGTTGTTTAAATTCGTTGAAAATCACAAAAAAAAAAAGAAGAAGTACTTGATGATCTATAAAATTCCCATGAAAATCATGCAAAAGCTTACAGAAAATGATCTGACAATCAATTGGAAACTAGAAAGAATTACGTGTGAATTTGTTGATAATTGTTTTGTTGGAGATTTTCTCATTTGACTTAGGATTCATTTGAAATAAGTTTCACTCAATTTGGAGATAAATTGATTGGTCAAGTGGATTTATTTGTGAAACTTTTTTCAGATTCGTGACTGGAGAAAAAGTGTGATTAATTTGGAAATATCGTATATTATTCCGATTCAATTCGAATGAAATTTATCTTGAAATTCGTCCTCCTCAAATGACAAAGCTTCCTGAATTGGTTTCATTTAATTTGGATTCGTAGATTTTGAGATATCGTCATTTTAGTAAATGGTTGTTGTCATACTCTATTTTCTGGAATTTTTTTTCTTAGTACTCTTTTCTTCTTTGTTTAGTCGAATTGTTTTGAATTGCTTTGTTTTTTATTTCTAGTTGTTTCCTTGTATGTTTCTAGTCTTTTGTTGATGGTCAATCTTGTTTGTTGGCTCAATTCTATAGATTACATTCTTTGAAGTTCCTACATCTCAAGTGTTTGATATTTTACCTCATTGAACACTTATCCAACTAAGTGCATTGATTGATTTACTTACTTGGAATTGTTGCTCTTGGTTTAAGTTGGCTAAGAGATTGAAGGGTATCATAGAGGTTGAGTTTGAGAATCCTCGATTAGTGGAGAGAAGGTATAAAAAGTGAGCCTATGGAATGAACAACTCAGATCAGGTTGGACTTTTAAAGTTGTAATGTAAGGTTAGGCTGTTGGTCATCAAACGAAGGTAAGGAATTCAAATTCAAAGAAAAGAAAGCTTGCAAAAAATATGTATACTTTAAAATTTCGAAAAACTTTCTAACTTTGTTTTTGCTCTTTTTATTTTCAATTAATACATTCACCAACTACCATCTTCTTTCTAAAAATTTCCTCCTTTAAGGCCATTCTTTTCTTACATTCACAAATTCGGACCTCTTGAAAAAAATGTCTTTTTTTTTTTTTTGCCCCTTTTGATTTGTAACAATCATGTATCAACTTTTCTTTCTTTTTCTTTTTTTAGCTCAGTACATTTTTTTTTTCAGCACAATAAGTTATATAATTTTTTTCTTTTTTCCTTTGTCAAAATAACTTATTCTCTTTTCATAATACGAAAACAACAACCCATCATTGAAGCACAAGTTAGAAGTTTGCATTAATCTCTCTACAAGATTAAGGGTTAATACTTAAGTAGTTTAAAGAAAATAATATTTGAGGCTCAAAAGGGTAAAAAGGTAAAAATCATGAAATTTGGTAAGCTTGAAAGGTACAAACGATTCAAAGAAGACCTATAACCATCGTCTCTAAGTCAAATAAGGGAAAACCTTTCTATTTTGCCTCAAGAGGTACTCAAGTAAGTTCTAGAATGTAGTGAGATTCATCAATTCAATCCAACTCAAAAATAATGTAAAGGATTTATTAAACACTAATGATGACACATGTGCTCAAGTGTAAGTCATGCAAAAGTCATAACAGATATAGAACATAAGTCCATCACCCTAATTAAAAAACAAGAAAACAAGTACTTTTCTCAATGTATTCAAGACAAAGGAACTCAACAAGAATCATTCTTTAAGTGAAATCATATTTTTGGTTTTTTTTTTCCTCAAACTATGTAGAAAAATAAATAGAATAAAATAAAAAAAAAAATTGGCAAAAATTGAACAAGAAAGATGAGAAAAAAGAAAAATAAAAAAATAATTGACATCAGAACAAAAGCATCTTCTCCCCCACACCTAGACCATACATTGTCCACAATGTGATAAAAGAATACTAAGAGTAGGGGGAAGAGACAAAGAAAAGAATAACACCACCTGTTAACTCAATTTTACCTTCTTCAATGTGATTAGTAATAGAAGGCTTCAACCGTTGTCCGTTAACAATCAAGGTTCGGTTGTTTTTAAGATCCTCAATCTGAATAGCACCTAAGGAAAAAACTTGTATGACAATAAAAGGTCCATCCCAACGAGATCTCAACTTTCTAGGAAAGAGGCGTAATTTAGAATTAAAAAGACAAACTTTTTGGTTGGGTTGAAATGATTTTCGAGAAATCATCTTATCATGAAAAGCTTTAGTTTTAGCTCTATAAATCTTAGCATTCTCATATGCCTCATTTCATAATTCATCAAGTTCATTTAATTGCAACTTCATATTAGAACCAGCTTTCTTCAAATCAAAATTAAGAGCTTTAATAGCACAATAAGCTCTATATTCTAATTCTATTGGCAAGTGATAAGATTTCCCAAAAAGAAGACTAAAAGGGGACATTCCTATAAGGGTCTTATAAGATGTGTGATAAGCCCAAAGGGCATCATTCAATCTTTGAGACCAATCCTTCCAATCAGGTCTAATAGTTTTTTCAAGAATGGATCTAATCTCTTGATTAGAGACTTCTATTTGACCACTTCTTTAGGGGTGATAAGGGGTGGCCACTTTATGAGTTATAGAATACTTCCTAAGAAGTGCTTCAAAAGAACGGTTATAAAATGACTTCCTCCATCAATAATAATAGCTCTAGGGGGTACCAAATCTACAGAAAATATGATCTTTAACAAATTGAACAACTATTTTATGATAATTTGTTCTTATAGCTATAGCTTCCACCCATTTAGACACATAATCCACTACTACCAAAATGTAATGATAATCAAAAGAAGATGGAAAAGGACCCATAAAAATCAATTCCCCAAACATAAAAAATCTTAAAAATCAAAATAGGTTGTAAAGGCATCATATTACGTTTAGAAATAGAACCAATATGTTGACACCTTTCACATGGCAAGTAAAAATTATGAGCATCTTTGATTAAACCAGGCCAATAAAAGCACTTTGAAGAACTTAAGCAGTAGTTTTACGACCTCCGAAATGTCCACCACATGCATATGAATGACAAAAAGTTAAAATACTATAAAACTCATATTCAGTATGCATCTACGAATTACTTGATCTGGACAATGTTTAAACAAGTAGGGATCATCCCAATAATAATATTTAACCATTTAAAAGAATTTATCCCTATCTTGTTTATTCCAATGTGTTGGAATTTCACATGCCAAGAGATAGTTAACAATAGGTGCAAACCAAGGGACAAGAGAATGTGATAAAGAAAATAATTTCTCATCAGGAAAAGTATCTCCCAAAACAAATGATTCATCATGATTATTACCCCAAAGTCTAGATAAATGGTCAGCAACTAAATTTTCTGAACCTTTCTTATCTCTACTTTCAATGTCAAATTCTTGCAAAAGTAATATCCATCAAATCAATCTTGGCATTGTCTCTTTCTTAGACAATCAATACTTTAAAGCAGAATGATCAGAATAAATAATTACTTTGGAACGTAAGACATAAGAACGAAATTTCTCAAGTGCAAGAACTACAGCCAATAACTCATTTTCAGTTGTGGTATAATTTCTTTTAGCATCAGTAAGAGTTCTACTACCATGGTAAATGACATGGGGTTTCTTGTCAATATTCTGCCCTAAAATAGCTCCCACAACAAAATCAGAAGCTTCACACATGATTTCAAAGGGTAAAGAAAAATCAGGAGTTTGAACAATAGGTGCAGATATAAGAAGAGAATGAAGTTTTTCAAAAGATTTCATGAAAGATTCATCAAGATTGAATGAAATATCTTTACTCAAGAGATTAGTTAAAGGTCTAGCAATCATGCTAAAGTCTTTTATAAATCTTCTATAAAATCCGGCATGTCCCAAAAATGATCTAATTTTCTTGACAGATTTAGGTGGAGAGACCAGCAATTAAATCAATTTTAGCTTTATCTACTTCAATTCCATTTTTAGACACTTTATGTCCCAAAACTATTCCTTCTGTAACCATGAAATAGTGACTTAAAACTAAATTAGCTTCTTCACATCTCTCTAAAACAACAGACAAGTTATTAAGGCAATCTTCAAAAGTAGGTCCAAAACAGAAAAATCATCCATGAAAACCTCAAGAAACTTATCAACCATATCAGAAAAGATAGCAAACATACATTTTTGAAAAGTAGCAGGCCCATTACAAAATCCAAAAGGCATTCTACGAAAAGCAAAAGTACCAAAAGGGCATGTAAAAGTAGTTTTCTCTTGGTCGTTGGGGTACATTGGAATTTGGTATTATCTTGAGTAACCATCTAAGAAGCAATAAAAACTTTGACCAGCTAATTTTTCAAGAATTCGATCAATAAAAGGTAGAAGGGAATGGTCTTTTCTAGTTGCAGCATTTAGTTTTCTATAGTCCATACACATTCTCCACCCAGTAACCTCTCTAGTATGAACCAAGTCTCCTTCCGTATTCTCAACTATGGTCACTCCTGCCTTCTTTGGTATGACTTGTATAGGACTAACCCATGGACTATCAGAGATAGGATAACATATACCAGAATCTAAGAGTTTAACTACCGCCTTTTTACTATTTCTCTCATGTTAGGATTTAGCCTTCTTTGCAATTCCCTAGAAGGTTGTGCATTTTCTATTAGATGTATTCAATGCAAGCATACAGATGAATCTATCCCCTTTAAATCAGCTACTGACCACCCTATAGCCACCTTATGATTAGAATGAACTTTAATTAAATCTCTTTCTTCGTCAGATTTTAACTCAGATGAAATTATCACAAGCAAAGTTTCATTTTTAACTAAGAAAACATATTTAAGTTTAGAAGGAAGGGTTTTCAATTTAAGCTGGGGTGGACACACAAGAGAAGGTACAACAGGGGATTTTGCAAGCATAGGCAAAGGCTTATGATTCACAATCCACGAAGAGTTTTCTAATGGTGCAATACAAGTAGTAATAGAATTTACAACTTAGTGCACATGGTATTCTCATTCTCAAAAGAAGTAGATTCTTTAGAACACATTAAAGGTAGAGTTTCTTTAGTTAATTCATCAATTATATCTACCAAATAACAATCAAAATCATCTTCCATAAACGGTTATGAAGAAGCTTTAAAAATATTCAATCTAATCATTATATTCATCACAAAGACATCCATGACCCTAGTTCTATAATTAATAATAGCATTTGCAGTAGCAAAGAAAGGACGACCTAGAATAACAGGGACATGATTCTTGGAAGATCTACTAAGTTCCATATTTAGGACGACAAAGTCTATAGGGAAGACACCTTTATCAATTTGAACTAGAACACCATCTGTCGTCTCCTTAGGTACCTTGATGACCTATCAGCTAATTGTAAGGTCATATCAGTTGGTTGCAATTCCCCTAACCATAACTCTTCATAAACAGTGTAAGGAATCAAATTAACACTGGAACCTAAATCTAAGAGTGCCCTATCTATCTTATGATCACCAATAAGATAAGAAATAGTAGGGACACCAGGGTCTTTATATTTAGGTGGAGTGTTATGTTGCAAAATGGAGCTTACCTGTTCAGTTAAGAAGATTTTCTTAGAAACATTACTTTTAGATTTCCTTTTGAAAGTGCACATGTCCTTAAGAAGTTTTGCATAGGCCGGGTGTGATACCCCCAACTCTGCCACTAGGTCAACTGCGGTGAGTAGGATATCTGCGTGCCTCTCGGTACTAAACTATAAGTCTAAAAACAAGAGCATAAATCTCTGGGCAACACTTAGAAGTATATATACAATATGCAGCAGAAAACTAAACAATCTGAACACTAAAAAGGAGCTCAAAGTATAGGATTCAAGAAAATTTCTTATCTTATGGTAATTCCGAACAAATATAGAGATACTTTACAAACGGCTCGAGTATAAGAGAGCAACACAGAAACATATGTCTTTCCGGAGAGACTCGAACCAAAATTCCACGCCTAAAACTTCAGCGGTTTATTGTATCTCTGATCATCCTGAGTTAATCTGAGAAGAAAACATGATATGGAAAAACGTGAGCGTGAACGTTCAGTGAGTCCATGTGTGTGTGTGCGCTGTGGTGATTTCTTTAAATAATGATGATGCAGTTTTACAAAACAGTTCATGCAATGTTACAAGAAAACATTTTCTTTGATTATTTTAACAAAACTGATGCTTGAACCTACATGAGGGTTTCAACTGCAGCTGGAAGTCTGAGCGAATCAAGACACATTAGCGCAGCTTCTACGCCCCAAATTTAAAATAACATGTAATGCAATGGTGGGGCTCTACGGACAAAGTCCGGATCCCGAAAACGAGGTCATCGTAATCACGTTTCGGCATCTCGTAGTCAATACCAGCCAAACACCATACGAGCGCTCAATTACAAACAACCGCACTCCCATATCACTGGTTAAAACAGGCTACAGACTCCTGGGGCACCTACCAGGTCTGCCCTGGGGCCAACCTCAGTTTAGAGCCCCTCTTGACTCTTTACTAGGCGACTGTCCCACCGCAAAGCATGATGCGATGTCCACGTAAATACTGGTTGGGCCACACCCTCAAGGTACTATGCCCCTCTTCAAGTGGATCCACCATCAGAATCAAAAACCCGTCCACGTCATCGGAAGAGGCCCTAGTACAGGGGACTAGCCACGTACAGTGCAATCTACTAACGCGTTCGTTCAATTGATTTTCAACAAACTTTAACCCTGGTCGGAGTGAGGTTTTCATATATATATATATATATATATACAAACCGAAGGGCCATTTGCCCGGCCGTCCGAATAGATTCAAGTCATAAACATTACAGAGTAGTAAAAATCCTCATCCTCCAGTCATCACATGCTTATGCAAATTTCACAATTATGCCAATGCCAAATCTATATTAATGCATGTCAAAACACGTAACTTTTCAAGCTAGAACATTTTCCAATATATAAATATTTTCAGAAAAACCTGCGTACAACAAACTTCTTATTCAACACCGTAATAGTCTGTTTTAAAAGAACAACTATATGGAGCACCGCTCCTATGCATTTTTCTAGGAAACATGTAACACATTGTGGAGAACATCTCCAAAAACAAGTTGAGAGATATCATTCCAAAAATAGCAATATTTTGTGATGGTTTGGAAAAAAACATTTTTATACGTCTTGTAATCTATGAAATAACATAATAATATGGAGTTTGTGGACTCACCTTGATGCAGATCTGGTGCTAAGATCCTACAAAATAATAATGCAAAAATGCTTAATACTTGGGTACCGATCAAATAGCCCTATTCCTTAAGTAATATCAAGATCCTACGAAATGAGCTTAGGAGATATATATATACACTTATATATATACTCATAATAATTCTTTAAAAAGATTGAAAATCCTATACTCTTAAAAGAAATATACTCTCCCAAGAAACCATAATTAACTATATACTATATACTAAAAATCTATTTACAATATTTAAATCCTAAAATAAAATCACAAACTTAAACTAAACTATATATATATATATAGTCTAACGAAAAGAAAGGAAAAACAACAACAACAACAATAATAATAATAATAATAATAATAATAATAATAGCATGCAAAGGACATGCAAACTAACCTCAATCGGAGACTATTATGGCTGCCCAAAAAAAAACTTGAGGAAAAAAATAAAAGACTTTATAATATATATGTATATGGCTGCCAAATGTTAGAAAAAACAGAAAAAAAAAAAACTTATGACCTATATATATGCCATAATGGCGGTTAGGGGAAGGGAAAAGAAAAAAAAAGAAAAGAAATGAGAAGAAATTGTTGTGGTGGCAGGTAGGTGTATGAGGTGGCGGCAAATTTCTTAATTGCTAAGTTTTTTCTTTTCGGAAATCCTTATATGAAAATGTTAAGTATTTAAATTTCTAAAATACGCACACTAGGCATTAAAAATAAAATCCACTTAAAGGCACTTATAAACCTTAATAATAAAACCTCAATATAATAAAATTTTATCCTTATTCCTAAGTATCCCAAAATACCATTAAGTGTCAAAAACACTATATTCCACCAATATAGATCCAAACTCTATTTTCATTATGTCTGTAATTTTAAAGTCATGATAGGTATTTACAGGGTAGGGCATTACACCGGGACTTGCTTAATGGCGCTAAGAGTGGAAGATGGATTTTAACTTCTTTAAAAGTTTCTAATATGTCTTCCATTTTATTTTCCTTTCTACAATGTGGAGGTGGTAATAAAGCTTGAGGAAAGGGAACCTTTGGCTTGTACGAAGTCATGGGAGAAGGTTCTAGAGTCTTAGAATTAGACGAAGAAGCTAGTTCCTTTTCTACCTTCTTTTCCATTTTAGTCTCCATATCAATTCCCTCAGTTTCGTTTTCATTTAACTCACTATCTTTAATTGATTCTCTTACTTTATTATCTACCAGCTTCCCATTTCTAAGAATAATTACTGCTTTATTCATGATAATTAGCTCTAGGGTTCTCTATTGAATGGAAGCTTACCCTCATCTCTTCTACTTATTGCATTAGGTAGTTGCCCTATTTGAGTTTCTAACTTAGCAATAGATTGAGTGTGTGAGTCTAGAATTTATGTCTTAGCTTCCAAAACTTTCAAAGCAGATAAGACTTTTCTTCAAAAATAGAGTTACCACTTTGAGAGAGGTTAGGAGGTACATATCTTTGAGATTGAAAACTAGGAGGAACAGTCATACCAGATTGTTTGTTCTGTTGATATTGTTACTAGCCTAATTGTCCTTCCCCTCTTTGTTGCCTCCAGGAGAAATTAGGATGATTCTCCAGCCCGTATTGTATGTGTTTGAATACAGGTTGTTATGTCTGTGAAATCCTTGAGCCGCATTGACTTGTTCCTACACAAATTATGGAAATAATGAAGCACTAGGACAGTCATAGATAACATGAGACGGACTAGAGCAAATTGCACAAACACCTTGCACATTAGGAGAATTAGTAGGCAATGTATTCAAAGCTAACAATTGATCAAACTTTTCAGATAGGGCATCAACTTTCGAAGAAAGATCAACATTTTGAGAAACTTCAAACATTCCTCCTCTATTTCCTATTTGTCTAGATGTGCCTATACGTGAGGATGTGGCTTGTTTTTGTGAATTATCACTCCAATTTTAAAATATATCCCACGCCTCATCTGCGGTTTTATGAAGAAAGGTACAAGATGAATCAACCATTTGGCAATTTCTCTCATCTAGTCCTGAATAAAAACTTTTATTTGTTGCCATTTAGGGACCTCATGGTAAGGGCAACTACGAAGAAGTTCTTTAAATCTCTCCCAACTCTCGTGAAATTGTTCATTATTTTGTTCATAAATAGTGGTTATTTCTCTCCTTAACCTTGTAAGCTTACCCATAGGAAAATACTATTTAAGAAATTCCTTAGACATCTCAGCCCATGTACCTACTTTCTCACGTATATGTAACCAATGTTTAGCATTATCCTTTAGAGAAAAAGGAAAAAGGCATAATCTAATAGTATCATTAGTAACATTAGGCAATTTAAAAGTTGAGCAAATTTCTAAAAACTCAACAATATGCTTATAAGGATTTTTGGAATCAAGCCCATAAAAAGATGGTAACATTTGAATATAGAAGCTTTGATTTCGAAGTGGTTAGCCTCAATTTCAGGTAATCTATTACCTATTGGTGAGTTATAAGTGTTGGGAGTAAAATGCTCTCTTAATACTCGTGGATTTTCAGCCATTTTAATGTCACAAGTGTTAGTGATTTTTCTTTGTGCTCTAAGTGCCTTAAGTGTACGCTCTATCTTAGGGTCAAATTCTTTTAAATCAAGAGAGAGCAAATGACGACCGTGCATTAACAATCAAATAAAAGGAGAGAAAAAAAGAGAAAAAATAATGCAAATAGAAGAATTGATAAACGAATAAAGAAAGAATAAAAAAGGTTAAATAAAATAAAAAAATCTTAACTAACAAACAAATTAGAATAAGAGACAATAAATAAGCAATTAATTTAACCTTTCTCCTGCAACGGCATCAAAAACTTGATCGGGATTTTTCTAACTAAACTTTAAACCCAATACTTGCGCGCTCAAGATTAATGTAATATGACAGTATAAGGGTATCGAACCACATAGAAAGGCTTAACTACTTAAATTATTATCTTCCTAAATTAATTTTATAAAGAGAAGAATCAAATTTTATTATCCAAAAATTATTCCTAAATTAAGTAAAACTAATAAATAAAATAACTAAATTAAAAATGACAAGAGCTTAACCAAAGAGATGATTTAGAACCTTGAATCCACCACTAACCTATATAACAATGATATTTTATTTAGGAGAAAAGATTAAACCTTTATGTGATGATCTAGCATGACATAACCCATCTAACCATTAGCATGACTTATTCAATTCCATAACATAAATCATCTAAAAATTAGCATGAACTATTCAATCCTAAAACTCACAATATACTTGCAAAAATCACATCTCTCTCATACTCAATACTACAAGAATTAAGCATGGATAAAACTACCAACTAACTCAAATAATTATTTTACAAGAACAATCACAAAGAATTAATTGCATCAAACTAAGAAACATCCCAATATATATAATCATATAAATATTATAATAAATGTCCCAAAATAAAATAAACCAAAGTTACATGGCTAGGGTTTCATCAAGATTCTAAAAAGAAAATTAGTTCATAATTAAAGGGAAAGAAATAACCAATTTCTTGAAGTAGATCATGGCTTTCTTCCAATTAAATTCCCGCAGTTCCTCTTATTTTTTCCTGATACCGGTGCTTGTGTTTTCTTCTTCAGCTGCTACTTTTTTTTTCTTCTGCTTGTGGCTCTCCCTCTTCTTTTTTTTTTTCTCTAAGCATCCCCTTTCTTTTTAAAGCCGCTGGTTTCCTTCCTTTTTTTGTTTCGCCGGCTGCCCTTTCTCTTATTCTCGTGGCTACCTTTTCTTCCGTGAGCTCCTCCACTTCTTCTTTTTGTAGGTTGCTCCGCTTCTTTTTGCCGTGGGCTGCCCCACGTTTAATGGGCTTCTCTCCCTTTTTTTTTATTTTCATGAAAATCATATATTGCAAAGCCCACTTGATTTCCTTTCATGTATCTAAGGAGCTTGCTTCATGTTTCTTGTATATCTTGCAAAGGAACAAATTGAATAATTAAGATATAATAATTATAACGAATTAAAAAATAATATTCTTATATGACTACCAAAAAAAACTTAAGGTATTTATTTGTATCAAAAATCGAATTTATCGATTCCTTCAGAATGAAGATATGTTGAAAATGAACCAAAAGACTTAGGAGCAAAAGATGAAGAAAAATGGAGAAGAAACACAAAGTCAAGGAAATGCTGGAGAAAGCACTATCCGAATCCGGAAGTTGTTTTTACATTTAAGAAATTATTCCACTGAGTTTCTAGATCTGGAAAGCTCTTTTCTGATCCAGAAAGTCAGTGTAGAGGGGCTATTATGTAATTTTTAGAACTTTTCCATTTTGTACTATGCTTTTATTTCCTTTTTGTAGTTTGATTCTAAACTTTTTTATAAAGGCTTTTTTGTAATTTTAGATTAGAATTTGGATATTTATCTCCTATATGTATATATCCTATTAGATACATTAATTTCATGAGCATAGTTTTTAGCTTAATCATTCCATATTTTGTAAGAAGATTAGAAGACCCAATTCGGGTGCAATTTTAGAGTTATTCAAGTGACTCAAAGATGAGTTTAGACAATCTCTAGGACCATGGACTCTTCAATTTATTCTTCTAAGCTCCGTAAATTTAATTTATTTCATAAATTTGTCTATGTGTTTATGTTTTAGAATAATGTTTAGCAGCAAGTCTTTTTTAATAATGTTTATCGGCTAAGTCTTTTTGCTTTTAAATACCCTAGAATACTTTATTAATATTTTATATGAATTTCTTGTTTTGATTATTTAATTATTGTTTGATTGTTATTCAATTGTTGTGTTTGTTTACCGATTTTCCAGAGATGGATAATTTCGGAAGATTAATTGGAATTGAAAAAAGAAGGTTAATCCATAGCATTAATTGAATAACAGGAAGTGGTAATTCAGTAGACATACTAATTACGGTTCATAGATCATTAATTAATAACTATAATCTATAATTAGTTCATAATCGGGTTAGGGTGAGAAGACATTCTTTTCTAAACGGTTAAGTTGAATAGGAGGGTCATTGCACAAACATAGGGATTATTCGACAATAGAGTGAGATACAACCAATAAGTTTTGATCACTAATTACAACGATTTTCTAAATAAAACTAACCTAATGTTCTAGGGAGATCGTACCATTTAAACACGTTTTTCTGAACTTGTTTTGAAACCTTATTTGCTTTCTTAGTTGTGAAATTGTCTTTTAGTTTTTTCTTAGTTTAAAAAATATTTAAAAAAACATTTTATTTGATTAAACTAGAGACATAGTTAGTATTAGTGCTTGGTCGTCCTTAGAGTTAAACAATCTGGGGACTTTCCTAGCCATATTACACCGACAGGTACGCTTGCCTCAAGGTGAAATTTTAATAGGATAGTAATCACACATCAACTTCCATTGAAAGAGAAACAAAAAACTAAAAAGAGGAGAAGAATTGTTGAATTGGTTTTAGAAACTTGAAGAACCTATTACGTTCTTCTTTCCTCAAGAATTTTGGCCTAAATAAGGGAGAGTCGGGCTGCAATTTTCGTAATAGTGGCTGATAGAATTAAATAAGAGAGAAGTCTTGGTTGTTTGGATCAACTTCTATAAGTTATGGATAGGTTGCAACTCATAAGTGATCACAAACACTTCTTAAATTATCTCTTCTTCAACTAGGACTCCAAGGAGTGAATTATTCCACATACTGGCTCCCACCATAGGCTGAAAATACCTTTATGGTTTCGTCCTTGGGCTTATTCTGGCCCTTGAACTTTTCGATCCAACTTAGAGCAAGCGCGATCCTCTCTATTTGGTCAAGTATTTCGGGCTTCTTTTAATTAAAAGAATTAGTGAAAAACCCACTAACTAGCAACCCAATATGATGCGAATCATGTGATGTGGAAATATTCCCAAGTCTAGATTCTTGAATATAGATATTTTGGAAATAAATGATGCTTCGATGGAGTTAAGACCTAATATCAACCTGTGGCAGAAAACGTTAACTATATCCCCCATCCTTCAAATAACTACGAAGCTTAGAAATAAGATCTAAGACCCTTAAATAAAACTTAGTAAATGAAGAACGGAAGCGAAAGACAGCACAACCAAGAGAAGCAAGTCCTGATTGATTAGTCTGAAGGAATTACAAGAACTTAACCTAATGACGCCCAAAGTAGTTCAACAAAGAACTAACAAGAAAAGGGTAAGCCTTAACAAAATTATATCATGTATTCAAAATCTAAAACATTACAAGAGCATTCCTAGAGTATTATAGATAGTTTGGAACATCTCTACAAATTAAATGCTCACACAAGAAGTAGTAAATTTGAAAAAAAGGACAAAATCCAATGAAGACTTATGGGAAATCATAAAAAAGTAGTTAAGGGATGTTTAAACTACCCAAAAAAGTCTTGAAATACTCCAAATATGCTTTAGCAACATGCTAATCCGGTAGACAAATTTTTTGCAGACAGCAATACGGTTTTAGTAAACTAAGTGTATCTTCCTGTAGAAAACTCCAAATGATGAATAGTTTGTTGCGCATTAAAGGGCTAATTCGTAGAGCAATGCAATATCGTAAATATAAAAGGCTGAAACGTCATATAACACTAAAGATTAATATTCAAAGTTTACTAAAAAACAACTTTTGGAGAACCTTTGAATTACAAACTTTGGAAGTTTTACTTTTATTGGAAACTCTTGACAATTAATTCCCACTTATTTTGAACGAATTTCTTTGACTTTATTTGGACGAAATGATGCTAAAAATATACTAATTGTATATGAGCCTTGGTCCGTCACCACCAAAGAATTAACAAGCTTGGGCTTGTAATCTTGCACTTTGATATCTTCTTTAGCTTGAGCCTTGTGGATGAAATGACTAAGAACTTCTTACATCTTTCTTGGCCTAGACCTTGTCATTGGACCACTCATATAGTCAAATGAATTACTTGGGTTTTAAGAATATTCTTTTGCCTTGAACCTCATTGGAGCTCCTTCTGAATTGGTCTTATTCTCTTGGCTTGCTGGAGTAAGTGTAAGATAGTCTCCCTCATTCCCCCTCAATTCAAAATGATTCAACCTCAAATAAAGACCTTCATTAAGATCAAAAGTAGAAAGATCTGCCATATTGAATGTAGATCATATATCATACTCACCAGGACTCACGAGGAAGTTCTAACTTGTAGGCATTGTCATTGATGCACTCTAATACTCGGAATGGACCATCCCCTCGGGGGTGCAACTTTGTTTTCCTAGAATAAGGAAATGGATTCTTTCTCATATGAACCCAAACCCATTCATTGGATTCAAACACCAGTTTCTTTTGCCCCTTGTTAACTTGCTTGACGTATTGGGTAGCATTTTTCTCATTGTTCTTGTGAACTTTCTCATGAAGAATCTTTATGGTTTTAGCTTTCTTTTCACCATCCAAACTAACCTATTCTTTCAAAGGAAACAGAGATAAATCCAAAGGAGTAAGAGGGTTAAATCCATAAATAATATCAAATGGGGAAAATTAAGTAAAAGAACAGACCGCCCTATTGTATGCAAATTCGATTGTAGAAAAGTACTCCTCCTAAATCTTCAAGTTATTCTTCATAATGGCTCCCAATAAAGCTCCTAAGGTTAGATTGGTTACCTCTACTTGTCCATCGGTTTCAGGATGACTTGTTGAATAAAAGAGTAACTTAATCCCTAATTTACACCATATTGCTTTCCCAAAAGTAGCTTAGGAACTTCACATCCCTATCACTCATAATGCTCCTAGGAATGCCACGAAGATGTGCAATTTCTTTAAACAATAAGTTGGGTACATGCTTTGTATCATCAGTTTTCCTATAGGTACAAAATGAGCCATTTTAGAGAATCGGTCAACAATTACAAAAATAGAATCCATACCTTGTTGAGTTCGTGCCAAATTTAACACAAAGTCTATACAAATTTCCACCCATGATGATGATGGAATTAGAAGTGGGTTGTACAACCCGTGAGGATTGGTCTTAAATTTGGCCTTCTTGAACTTAATACATCTTTCACAAATGCGTGCAACCTCTCTTTTCTTTCTTGACCAATAAAAGTATTGTTTGAAAATGTCCAAGGTCTTTTAAATGCCAAAATATCGGTCTTTTAAATGCCAAAATATCCCATCAGTCCCCCACTATGAGCTTCTTGGACCAGTAACTCCCTTAATGAACTATTCGGCACACGTAATTTGGACTCTTTGAACAAATAGCCTTTATGCCTGAAATACTTGGTATAAGCTCCATGCTCACAAGCTTCAAATACACTAGAAAAGTTATGATCAATAACATACAAATCATTAATAAACAAAACCAAGTGATTTAGAATCAAGTGTAGTGAGAAGTGCATATACAAGGCATCAACCACAATATTCTCTTTCCCTTGCTTGTACTTAATGACATATGGAAATGTCTCGATGAATGCAATCAACTTTGTATGCCTTTTGTTCAACTTACTTTAGGACCTAATTTGCTTTAAAGATTCATGATCGGAATGTATGAAGTACTTAATGACATATGGAAATGTCTCAATCAACTTTGTATGCCTTTTGTTCAACTTACTTTAGGACCTAATTTGCTTTAAAGATTCATGATCTGAATGTATGAAAAATTCCCTAGGCATCAAATAATGTTGCCAAGTTTCCAAAGCATGCACAACAGCATACAATTCTTTGTCATATGTGAAATAATTCAAATGAGCTCCCTTCAACTTTTCACCAAAATATGCGATTGAACTCTTGCATTAAAACAACCCCGATACCAATGCCTGATGCATCACATTCAAGCTCAAAACTCTTATCAAAATTAGGCAAAGCAAGAATGGGTGCTGAAGTTAAATCATGCTTGAGTTGATTAAATGCAATTTCTTGAGAAGGTCTCTATTAAAACTTAAAATTCTTTTTGACCAAATATTTAATGGGGCAGCCTTAGTTGAAAAATCTCTAACTAATATTCTATAAAAACTGTCCAAGCCATGAAAAGATCTCACCTTGAATGCATTACAAGGCGTCGGCCATTCCTTGATTGCCTTCACGTTTTCTTCATCAACCTGAATGCCTTTATCATTTACCACAAAGCCAAAAATTACAACTTCTTGCACACAGAAAGTACACTTCTTCAAATCGACATGCAACTTTTCAAATCGCGAAGTATTTAACACAAGTTTCACATGCACAAGATTTTCATGGAATTTCTTACTATAAAAGAGAATGTCATCACAGTAAACAAACACAAACTTGCTAATAAACTACCTAAGCACATGATTTATCAACCTCATGAAAGTACTTGGTGCATTAGTTAAACCAAAAGCCATTACCAACTATTCAAACAAACTAAATTTAGTCTTAAAAGCAGTTTTCCACTCATTACCTTCTTTATTCCTAATTTTGTGGCATCTAGATTTAGATTAAATTTTGATAAACACAAAAGCGCCAAGAAAATCATCCTTTTTCCATGAGGAACGTGAACCTCCCTTCCATGAAGAACTACGATTATTTGAACTCTTTTGTGCAAAAGGCTTCTTTTTTATTTACCTTTCAACCATTTTCTGCCTTGTGGAGCAATTCCTCCAAATCCACATAATGTTGAAGCTTTACAATGTCATCTATTGGCTTGTTTAATTGATGGTGTATAAAAACAAGCAATAAAAACAGGGAATTCTAATCACAATAATACTAGACAAGTGGACCTAACAAAGTAGAGGTGAGTTCAAACCCAAGTGTCGAATCTCTTAGGGATGCACGAAGGTTCAAGTACTACTCGAGTATTTAATGTTTGGTCAAATAAAAAGGTTGTCATTGAGAAGAACTTAAAATAAAAGCATTTAAAAGAAAGAAATAATAAAACGATTTTAAAATACTAATAAAGACAAGCTTGATTTGGTGGAATCCCCCTAATCCTTTTTACTAGCTCAATTGAAAAGACTTCAATGAAAACGATGTTTGAATTAGTTAAGTTGGGTTCTCGCTAAAAAATCGGGCAATCCCTATCTCTAGGACGAAAGCCACCCCTACTCACTAACCCTTAGAGGAAAATCTCTTTTCTCCCAAACAAATTATAAGTGCAATAAATTTAGGTGAAATAAAAGACCTAAAAGTGCAAAATTGTATCTTTAGTCAATTGCCCTAATTTACCCCCAATTGGTTTCCCTAGATTGTTCTTCCTTTTTCAATTCAAAACAACCCTGCAAATAATCTAATCTCACGACAGTTAAATTACATACTAGTGCAATTGGAAGACAACTTAAAATTAAAACAAGCTTCGAAATCAAGATATCAAACCAAGAACTTCATAATTAAGAACTAGGGTTCAACCCCAAATCAAAACAATAAAAACTGCTCACTATTTATACTAATGAAACTGTAAATTAATAAAAAGAATTTAATGACAAGAAAAGGAAAAGAAAGCTTAGGATTAAGTCTTGAGGCCGAAGTTGATTCCCGAACGTCTTCTAAGATCATCTCTCAAGTCACCAAGTCGAAGAACGAAATCTTGAATCAAAATCTTCAATTCTTGTATCCAAGAAAGTAAATCTTCTACATAACTTGAAATTCTATAACTAAAGAAAGTATAAAAGCTAGAATTTGATAGAGTGTTTAACTAATCTAACCTAATTAATCTACTCCTAATCGAAAATCTAATCTAACATAAATCTAAATCTATTCTAAACTATTCTAAATCTTATCTTAATTGTTTCTCTAATGTATATTACAATGGCTGCATAAAAGCCCTATATATAGAGGTAAAAGTACAAGAAATCCAAGTTAAAGTTGGTGTAGAAATCAAGAAAACGGAGTTGGAAGAGGATTAGAATAGCCTCTTGACAACCTACCTGCCACCCACGGTAGGGTGAGGTCTACCATCTGCGGTAGGTCTCGGGTTACACATCCCCAGCCATCCTTGGCACCTACCGTCGATGGTAGGTTGCCCTGCCATCCGCAGTAGGTGCTATCTTTTTGCCGACTGCTTACGTTTTTGTTTTCGTCCGTTTTCATCTTTTTTTGTTTCTTTTTAAACCGTTTCTACTTCCTGACAGTACCTAAGACAAAAATAAGAGGTATTTAGCTCAAATATATACTTTTACATATTAGCAAGATGAAAATAGAAAATATAGAGAATTCTACACTTATCACATACCCCTACACTTATCTGTTGCTTGCCCTCAAGCAACACAAAATTAAACGGGTAAAACGAAGGATATAAAGACTTTTTATGCTAAAAAGAAAATGATATAAGCCGAATAAAATATTTAACACAAAAACAACTCAAGCATTTACACTCCAAAACAAGCTTTTCAAAAAAAAAACTAAAACAAAACAAAATTAAACGTAGAAAAATAAAAGAATAATACCACTTCAATAGAATGCATCAACATCCAACCCCGAAGATACATAAAAAAAAAATAAACAACAAAATTATTAAGTTACCCACGAACCATCAAAATCATTACCAATCAACAATGTGTAAGTTTGATTTTGCTCATGCCATCTTTCACATTAAAAGAGGAATTTTAAGTGATTAGCAATAAGAAATATTTACAAAGACAATGCAAACAATTCATATGTTTTCTATCACTCAGCCATATTAAAGTCTAATTCAGGTCGTTCTCGGATTAGGTAGGAGTTTTTGGCATGTAATGTTAGGCTAGGGACATAAGTAGGTTACATTCGAAGGTAAAAGGAGAGAAAAACAAATGAGAGAGAATTAATGCAACTGAAAGGATAAGATAATGAAATAAAAGAACACTTTCTAGCTGTCGTTTTCACTTTTCTCACTCATCTTTTTACAACTTATTTCGTTCTTCTTTGATAACAACCCCATTTAACAACACAACTTTCTCAAAATTTTCAATAATAATCAAAGTAATTTTGAGAGGGATGATGCTTGAGTTTTTAAATATTTTTCTATAAAATAAGGTACATATATTTTTCTTCGCTTTTCTGCCAATTTTTTTTAATCATTTTGTCTTTTTCTCTTTTTTTTTCATTTTTTTTCTTTTCAAGCATCAATATTTATATTTCTTTTTCTCTTTAATAGCCAAAATCAACGAATACATGAAAAATACTCCAAAATACCCTTTTTCTTTATACATTTGGATTTTTCATTCTTTACGACTTTTTCCCCAACACTTATTCGTTTCTTTCACTTAAAACTGCCAAAAGTCTATACTAACCAATAGCTCATGAATCGAGGTTCACTCAAAATGGTAAAAAGTCTATAGTAACCATTAGCTCACGAATTAAGGTTCTATATATAGTGAGGTTAAAAGAACAAAGAAAAGATGGGAGTGTAACCCTTGGCATGAAGGTACAAAACGGGAATTAGGGATAAATTTCATAGAAGATAAAAGATAAGAAAGGCCCAATTAGTTCAAAGAAGGCCTAAGACCATCATCTCCGGGACCATCCTAGACTGGACTTCTTTGCTTTTAACAATAGGCAAACTATGAAATTGTAGGCAAAGCTCAACAATTACTATCATGATGCTAATAACCAAAGATTCTTAAATTTCTATTACTCAACAACATTCACAAGTGCATAAAAACCATTGATCAAGTAAGAAATTTAGCAAATATGGTCTTCAGAGTAATTAGGTAATTTACCTTTTTTGAAAACCTAAGGAATTTTTCAGTTGTAAACTCTATCAAAAGTGATGAAATTTTTTTTTTTTTTGGATTTTTAAATAAGTAGGTGAAAAGAAAAAGGCATAAAATATCTTTGGAATTTTTAAATTTTCTAATTTTTTTTGGATTTTTAGAATAAGAGGCTAACAGAAAAAAACCTAAACAAACAAAAAGATAAAAGAGACTAACAGAAAAAAGCTTAAACAAAGAAAAAGAATAAAAGAGACTAACAAAAAAAAAAAACTTAAAAGAAGAAAAATAACCCCCCCTTCCCCCCACATAAAATCACATTGTCCTCAATGTGGGGGTTATACTAAAAGAAACAAGAAAATAAACACATACATAGGACGTAATCCAGCAGATATGAAGCAATAAAAGCCTATCGGGAACCCATCCCCACATAAAAATAAAATAAAGGAGAGACAAATGGATAACAATTTCATGAAATAAGAGAAATAAAGAGAAATCAAATAAAACACAAAAATATAAAATAAGGGAAAAGAAAAGGAAACTCCCTATTGTGGACCTCAGTCTATGCCACCTCCTCTACTACTGCCTTGATCAGGCATGAATTTGTTGCACAGGCAGGCAAACGTCACTTCTTGGCGATCAATCGATGCCCTCTGATGTGCTAACTCATTCGTATAGCAGCAAGTGGACTTTACTATTTCTGTCAATTGCATCTCTTGGATTTCTTGATTGATCCGGAGTTGCTCAAAGGCAGTTCATATCTCTGTTTGGAATGAATCTATCAGGAACTTGTTCTAGGCACCAACCTCGTCCTCCTCATCATCTAAGGCTTCGACCTCATCATCATCCTCAACTGGTTGGTAGGACGACGCTCTTGTGCCAGATCGAATGGTTTTCTTTATTGATCGAGAACCACCTGCGGAGCGGTCCTGCAACCTATCTTCTTCCGGGGGGAGTGGGGGGGGGGGGGGGGAGGGAATCCACTCCTTTTTCTTCTCATCCCATCGGTAACCGCAGTTGTTGAATGTTGTGAATTGAATCACTTGTTTGCGGTCCAGTTGATAATCGTCGTTCTCCTGCAAAATTGAAATTTAAAGTAGAAAATATTCGAGATAGTTTTACAAGATAATGAAAGAACGCTTTTTAGTAGATCGCAACCCATGTTGCGCATTATATAGATTATCAAAGATGAGAGAGAAAGGAGGGATTTCCTATGGAGTTTATCTAATAAATACATATCTACAATACGGACTTCACTAAATCTGTCCCATTTTTGAACAAGAGTATGGCCGAGGAAGTAAGTGACGACCCGTGGAAGGAGGGACAGGAAATCGCCCCCGTGGATTATTCAACGACGATCGAGAACCTGGTGCTGGATATTAAAACGACTACAAGCCACATCGAAATTCCAATCCGGATCCTCATCTATAGACCTCCTAATAGAATCCACGGTAACTGTGCTCCCATTGTCCGGAATCCTAAGAATGGATATTAGACAGTTCATTTCTAGAACGATCCTAACCCCTTTGACATGAGAGATGATGGTAGGAAGATCTTTGTCCATTTTATGAAGTATGTTTGCGTAGAATTCTCGGACAAGGTCGGGATAGCAGTCGCCAAAGAGGCGGAGGAGTGGAATCTAACCCAACCCTCTAAAAGGATTTTAAAGCCTAAAATGCTCTATGACCTCTTCAACAAAATATTTTTCAACAATCATATTAAGAGAGGCCCTATCGGGGAGCCATTCCAGAGCAGTATCCAAGAGATGCGTAGGAAAAGGATGAAAATTAGGAGTGGGGTCTGGCGAGGTCCCTTTAAAATTGAGCCCTCTTTTATTTAGATTTTGAAGAAGAAGCTACAGATTTCTTGGGAGCCATAGGGATAATAGAAATGAAAAGGGAAACACAAATGAAAAGGGAAACACAACACCAAAAAGCACCAACATATACAATTATAAGAACACAAAAAGGCACAATAATCAAAATACTTACGTAACACGTGTGTGTAATAGTGTCCGACGTGGCCCGTGCGTGTAAAAGTGTGCAAAAAATAGTTTAACCAAAATATAATAGTATTTCTAAGAAAACAAAAGCATAAGTCCAAAATTAAACTAAAGCATAGGCAAGAAGGGAGGCAAAGTTTTAGAGTAAGCATGTAGTTGGTTGAGAAAACAATTTTCCACGAAAATGTTCTCTTTTTTATGTCTCTTTTGGAATGCCACCGGAATTTCGCTGGAATTCTTGCCAGAAAATTTTCTTAGACCTTTTTTCTGTAAAATTTTTTTAGAAAACACAATAGAACACAAAATTATGTTAATAGGTGACAAAAATTAAGTAAGAGACCGAAATTGAAATAAATTACCAAAACAAAAATTTAAAGAAGAGGTAGATAGGGAAAGAAATTTGGTGGGAAGGTGGGTTCGTTTGATGAGGGGATTGAAGAAAAGCATGATTTTAACATAAAATTTATGTAAAGAAGAAGAATGGAAGTGGTATGAGGGCTTAGAAGAAAAATGAATAGAAATAAAAGAACAATAGAAAAGAAAGAAAGAGAGAGAAGGAAAAATTCCAACCAAGCGAGATAAAGAGAGAGTGTTGTTGCCTTCTTCTTGCTGGAGTTAGAGGAATTTCGCCTAAGTTGTGGAGGAAGATGGAGAATGGTTGAGGGAGTTGTGAAGGTGAGTTAAGGAGATTTTGAGAGAGAGGAAGAGGGAAAATAAAATTTGTAAGGGTTTTGGAAGTTGAGAGGCAAGAAAATGCAGAAAAAACATCCCAAAACTGCAATTTGGAGCTAGAAATTGTGTTGACCCGACCCATTTTACCTTGGAAACACCTGACCCAGAACTTACCTTGGCCCTACCATCCACAGTAGGTCTTGGGTTGCTGGTGCTGAAGGATACTTGTAGCCTACCGCCGATGGTAGGGCGAGACCTACCTTCCATGGTAGATTGCTGCCGAAGGACGCCCCTGCTCGCTTGTAGCATACCGGCAATGATAGGGCAACCTACCATCCGCAACTAGTTGCCATCAGACCTATGTTTTGCTTCGTTTTTCTGCAATTTTCGCATCCTGTTCAAGTCATCTACCTTGTGAACTCAAATAAACTTCTTGTAGGCTTTTAGGTCATCACTTTTTCTTCGAAACATCTTTGTAACATTAATAAACGATTAAAGCTAAAAAACTTAACGAAAAGATGAAATAGAGAAACTTAAAAATACAAATTTACAAGTTTACAACTACAAAGAGTACTCCCCTTTTCTTAGGTGCTATTTGCACCTCCCCGGATCACGGTAATTTGGGTTTTTCCTTAAGTTCTTCTTCCGTACTGGAAGCGGGTTGCCTCCGTTTTTTACCTGTTCTTCTTGGCTTTTCTTTGCTTTCTTTTCTAGTGTGTTCCTGCACGATTGAAAATATTTTTTTAGTTTTAGATTCTATTATGTATGAAGCATTCTTAGTATTGGATGGGGAGGTTAGGAGCAAAGGAAATTGGAATATTATCTCATTTCCTTCGACCCTTAGAATTAACTTCCTTTTTTCCATATCTATTAATGCCCTAGAGGTACGTAAGAAAGGGCGACCTAAAATAACAGGGAAATAAACGTCTTCCTTCATGTAAAAAACTAAAAATTCATCAGGGAAGACTAAATCCTTGACTCCAATAGTGCAAGGAAAAGAGAAACTCCCTATATCTTCTAACTTTTATGGTAGTGTTTCTGTCCTGATTGCGAGGGCTAAACTTTCTTCTTCCATGATAATCCCTTCTTTATTTGGAATCTCCTTATTAGTTGAGATAGCATAGACATGCTCTCTCGAATTTACTTATGTATTACTTGGAAGAGTTCCGGAGTTCTTTCGAATACAATTTTGACTAATTGCCCAATTTGCTTCTCTAAGTTCCTAATGGAGGCCTCTTGATTCCTTTGGGCTGCCTTAATGGTATTTATTCTACTTTTTGTTGCATTCATAAACTTTACCATTAAGTCCTCCAAATTTGTCTTCTTTGGTGGAGGATGATTTTATGGACCCGCTTCATAAGGTAAAGGCGATGGAGGACCTCTATTCTGGAAAGCCAACGATTGATTTTATCTTTGTTATCCTTGGCCACCCTAAGAGAAATTGGAGTGGTTTCTCCATCCCGTATTTTACGCGTTTGAGTATGGCTTATTTTGTCGATTCCCTTGCACAAACTCTACTTGCTCTACTTGTCCTCCTATACTTTGGTGCTCTTGATTGGAATGCCCCTCATTAGAAAATCACAAAAGATGACCACTTGATTATTCTTACGTGTTGATGGACCGACCAAGTTTCCTATCCTTTTCTCAATAACCGCCGTTAGTCTTGCTTCCACAACCGATATTGAATCCACATTATGTACCCCAGCTGTTTTTTAGCTTTCCTCTTTAGCCTCCCCAAGTATAACTTTTCATTGCTATTTGATTTATTAAATCATATACTTACTGGGGAATTTTATTATCTATTGAACCTTCAGCAGAGGCGTCTATCATTTGTCTAGCACCAAAAGAAACTCTACTATGAAAACTTTGAATTTGTATCCCCAAATATAACCTATGATGGGGACACTTTCTTAATAATTCTTTCCATCGTTCCCATGCCTTGTAGATGGTTTTTTCGTCTATTTGTCGAAACGAGAGAATCTCATTCCTTAATTGTGTTGTCCGCCATGGAGTAAAGTACCTCCCTAAAAACCTTTCTACTAATGAGTTCTATGAAGTGATGGAACCCGATGGTAGGGACTTCAGCCAAGACTTGCCTCTTCCCTTAGAGAGAATGGGAAAAGACGGAGTCGAACTGCTTCCTCAGAAACTCTGTTAATTTTAAAAGTATCACGTCCCTCTAAGAAATTATCTATATGCGCATTAGGATCGTCGTCAAGAAGTCCGTCGAATTGAACTTGATTTTGTAACATTTGTATTATGTTCGGCTTAATCTCAAAGTTGTTTGCCTATATTCTTGGCCTTTATGGATGGTCAAGCGTAAGGCATAAGCCGCCATTGCTCTCTCCAGTATCGGTATTTGTTGTGCTGCCATTGGAGGTGTTGATTCGAAGAGAGGGTTGTTAAATGGAGGTACTTCAAGTGCTTCTTTCACTTTAACTTCGGTTGCTATTGCACTTGTGCTTACTGTTCCGAACTAAAGAGCGCGTCAAGCACTCCGTAGTGTACGTTCGGGCTTGGGATCGAACAGCACTAGCTCAACCCTTTTTTTTCAGGGCATAAACTAACACCTTTCAATCTGCAATAATTGAAGAAAAGTGATTAACTCCACTTAACAAAAAACACAATTCAGGAATATAAACTGAAAATAATGGGATGGTGGAAAGATAGAAAGCAATTCGAAACAAGATAAAAACGAAAAGAGAAAGGAAAGAAAGATAAAAGAACTGTGACTAAAGCACTAAATAAACGATATTCCTTAAATTTGCCGTCCCTTGCAATGTGACCGAAAACTTGATGGTGTATAAAAACAAGCAATAAATATGGGGAATTCTAATCACTACAATGCTAGACAAGTAGACCTAACCATGTAGAGGTGAGTTCAATCCGAGTGTTGAATCTCTCAGGGACACACGAAGGTTCAAGTACTACTCGTGTCTCTAATGTTTAGTTGAATAAAAAGGTTGTCATTGAGAAGAACTTAAAAACAATAAAAGCAATTAAAAGAAAGCAATAATAAAAAGATTTTAAAATATTAATAAAGACAAGAGTTTGGTTTGGTGGAATTCCCCTAATCCTTGTTACTAGCTCAATTGGAAAAAACTTTAATGAAAATGATGTTTGAATTAATTAAGTTGGGTCATCACTCAAAATATCGAGTAATCCCTATCTCTTGGACGAAAGGTACCCTACTCACTAACCCTTAGAGGAAAATCTCTTTTCTCCCTAACAAATAATGAGTGCAGTAAACTCAGTGAATTAAAAGACCTAAAAGTACAAAATCGTATCTCTAGTCAATTGCCCCAGTTAACCCCCGATTGGTTGGCCCAAGATTGTTCTTCCTTTTTCAATTCCAAACAACCTTGCGAATAATCTAATCTAGCAACAACTAAATTAAAAATAAATGCAATTGGAAGACATCTTAAACTTAAAACAAGCTTCGAAATCAAGAAATCAAATCAAGAACTTCATAATAAAGAACTAGGGTTAAACCCCAAATCCAAACAATAAAAACTACTCACTATTCATACTAATAAGACTATAAATTAATTAAAAAAAATCAATAACAAGAAAAGGAAAAGAAAGCTTAGGATTAAGTCTTAGAGCAGAAGTTGAATCCCAAACGTTGTCTAAGATCGTCTCTCTAGTCACCAAGTCGAAGAACGAAATCTTGAATCAAAATCTTCAATTCTTGAATCCAAGAAAGTAAATCTTGCATAAAACTTGAAATTCTATAACTAAGGAAAATATAAAAGTTGGAATTTAAAGAGTGTTTAACTAATCTAACCTAATTAATCTACTCCTAATCTGAAATCTAATCTAACATAATTCGAATCTATTCTAAACTATTTTGAATTGTATCTTAATTGTCTCTCTAATGTATGTTATAGTGGTTGCATAAAAGCCCTATATACAGAGGTAAAAATACAAGAAATCCAAGTTAAAGTTGGAGTAGAAATCAAGAAAACGGAGTTGGAAAAGGATTGGAACCGCCCCTTGCCAACCTACCTACCGCTGACAGTAAGGTGAGGCCTACCGTCCGCAGTAGGTCTCGGGTTACACGTTCCTAGCCATCCTCGGCTCCTACCGTCGATGGTAGGTTGCCCTGGTATCTGCGGTAGGTATTGTCTTTTTGCTGACAGCTTCCATTTTCGTCGTTTTTGCTCTGTTTTCGTTTCCTTTTCATCATTTCTACTTTTGGAGGGTTCCTTAGACAAAATAAGAGACATTTAGCTCAATTATGTACTTTTACATATTGAAAACACTGAAAACGATGAAATTAACATATAGAAAACATAGCCAATTATGTACTTATCATTAATCCTCCAAGAAATCTTGCCATGATAGCCTCATTATCTTCCTAAATATTTGTTCTAATCATATCAATCTCCATCTCCTTGGAATATTCATCCAGACTTCTTTAACCTTGAGTAATATTTTGAAGCTCTTCCTCATAATAGTCAAAGGGCTAGGCAGTAATAGTGAGAGAGAACGAAGCTCTTCCTCATAATAGTCAAAGGGCTAGGCAATAAATATGTAATAAATCCTTTGGGCTCCTTATTTAATTAGATAATTGGGCCCAGTTTACTTATTAAATATCCAGGGACCTATTAATCAAATAATTCTTATTTCTTCTCTAATCCCTTTGTTCTTGTGTAGTAACAATTAATTCACCCAGCTTTTATGAGCTACTCAAAGGACCAAAGACTAAATTATTCATACTAAAATGAACAAAATACCCCATTTACAGAATAGCATTATTTCTCATTTTAAATATCTCCATTTCTCTCCATATGGAGAGATTGATATAAACGGGGATGAACAAGAAGCTAAGGAATTAATTCAAGTACAAATCACTAGAGCAAGGGCAAGGAAGATCAAGGAATATGATGATGGATTGGCTAAAGGAATGGTTGCATTCATTGAAGAAACCATGAAGAATTGATTAAAGAACAAGAATAGAAGCATTGAACATGCAGGAAACCTCACAAATTTCTCATGATTCATACCATAGGCAAGGAGTACTCAGTGGAGCAAGTTGGAGGAGAAAAAGTCTAAGAAGAGTAAAGAACAGGACCTACTGTAGGCGGTAAGCCCTGTACCTACTGTTCGCGGTTGGCTTATGGATAAATTGGTGTTAGTACGCAAGGACCTACCGTGTGAGGTAAGGTACCCTAATGTCGATGTTGGGTACTGGATTTTTAGTAAAATATGTTATTTAAGCATATTTTTAATGTTCAAATTCTATTTTCAGTTGTTATATAAGGGTCTAATCGATGTTTTAGAGTCTTAAGTCAATATTCAATTTTGGGTTTAGCCCTAATACTATAAATATCCATTAATAGCCTACATTGTAATCAATTTTTGGATTATATATGAAATTGAGACTGTTTGAATGGGTTCTTAGGTTTTTCAAGCTTTTTCCTAACTTTTATCTGGGGTTTGATCTCCTTTAAATTGATTTTACTTCGAATACTTGGATTGGGAAGATCCAAGGGTTTCATCAATTGATCACAGTTCCTACTCTATGATATTTACATCATTATAATTGTCCTAGAGCAAGGTCTTCTTCATAAGAGAATAATTAGGTGATGGCTAAACAATCCCATAGTTGAATTGGCTTGTGAAGGAAAGAATATTCAACATGTATTCAAGAGGTCCTTAGATTGGCTAGGGGTTGCTGGAGGATGAGAGTATTCAAGTCCAATTGAAGGCAAAAGGTCTTTAGAAAGCTTAATTGAAGGGTTTTGATCTTTGCACAACAAGATTCACATCATTTAGTATCAATGAAACCATCAAAGTGAGCGCTAATTTTTGTTTAGTTTCTGAAAATTTTCAAGAACAAAAAGAGTATATGATGATTTATAGAAAATACATAAAGATCATGCAAATTTGGGAAAGTAAATTTGATGCCATAAGATTGACTTGATCCGAAGTTGTATTGTGTTGTTTTTGCAAAAAAATGTTATAGATCACAACTATTATAAGTTATTTGATCAATTGCAATTTGTTTCACTGAATTTGGACTTAATTTGATAGATCAAATTGATAAACTTTCAATCTTTCTAGAAAATTTTTGGAAAGTCTTGATTAATCTGTTCATATCTCATTTTATACTTGTCCAAATCAAACGAAATTTGTGCTTAATTTCATTCTCATCACACTGTTCTTCTTTCCAAACTAATTGCATTTGATTTGGAGTTGTATTATGTGAATCTTCAAAATTTTGCACACATAAGGATCCACTAGCAAAGAAAGAGTTAGTTTCAGTAGCATAGAAAATCAATTCTCTTTTCGAGTACTACTATCTCTTTTTCACTTTTTTTTTTTTCAGTGAAGCACTCATTTCCTTTTAAACCCTCACTTTTCTCAAGCTCACTTTCTTTCACTTTTGAGCACTCTAAAAGTTCACTCTCTTCTGAAAGGATAGAGATATAATCAAAGAAATATGATCTCTCCACTAATCTCTCTTTCTTTTGTTGTAATCTCAGCGCTCTCTTTTTCTATGTTCTTATACCTCATGAGATTGCAATGTTCCACACTAGATATCTCTTCCTTAACATATAACACAACACTTTCTTCAACTTTAATTGTAGCTTGTGGAAGCTCATTTACTTTTTAAAATTCTTCAATCATTGATAGTTTCATAATTTCAATCTTTGCAACTCTTTGAGATGGCATGGAAAGTTGTTTGTCTCCACATCTCTTATCCTTTATAATGCTATTTTCCTTTTTCTCTTGATCAAATATTCTTACCCTTTCTTTCAACTTCTTTTTCTCTTTATAAATTTCGTGAGGCACTAAAGAATTCAGAATGAATCTCTTGTCATCGTTAGTGAAGTTTTAAGAATTCTTGTCCCTATTTTATATAGCTTTCCTATTATTTATCCAAGCACTTCCCAACAATAAATGACCCGCTTGTATGGGTGCTACATCACATAACGCAACATCTTTATATGTTCCTTTAGAGATAGATACCCACACTTGCATAGTGACTTTGATCTCATCACTATCATTTGACCATTGGTGTATGTAAAGCTTAGGATGTTCAAGAAGAGGCAAATTCAACTTTTCAACAAGTTAATTACTAGCCACATTAGCCCAACTACTACCATCAACAACAAGATTAGGAACTTGCCTTCCACAAGACATTTGAGATGGATTACATACTTACTTTCATTCTTCCTCCCATAGATATTTTCATCATAAGCTCTCAAAGTAAACTTCTCCACCATAACTGTGATGATATCCTTTATAACAATCATAAGGATTATGCTCATAATAATTATATTTATTATAATCTCTATCATAAACCCCCATAATCATCATAAGACGTATGCTATAAGATTTAGCATAAGAAGAGAAGTTACCAACTCCAGTATGTCTTTTAGAAATGAAGTCTCCATTTCCATGCTTGTTCTCACTATAAGCATTGACTCCATTGCCACCACCACAATGGAAATTATGCATATGTCTTGCAAACTTTGGTTGATGATCCTCTTGTTTGCTTTTTGTTTCCATCATTTTCCATGATGGATTAGACCAATTGTACTCCATTTATTTACTATTTGTTGATATGTGCATGGTTGTCTATATTTTCTATATGTTAATTTCATCATTTTTGGTATTTTTAATATATAAAAGTTATATATTTTACCATAATATCTGTTATTCTTGTCTTAGGTGCCCTCCGGAGGTGAAAACGATGAAAGGAAATGAAAATGGAACCTTCGGCAACGAAACGGCTACTACGTAAGTTAGGCTGACCTATTGTCACCGCTAGGTTCTTGGCAAACAACGGCATTGGCGGACGGAACCCTACCATAGACAGTAGGGTCCGACCTATCATCCATGGTAGGGTCGGCTTGAAGGGAGTATAATCCAATTCAAAGTCCAGTTGGCTTAGGTGTTTTTGGTTTTTCATGTATTTTTTACATTTATAAAAGGGGTTTTCCTGCAGTTTTTAAAGAGGTACTTAGGGAAATAGTTAGATAGGTAGATATACAATTTGGGATTTAGAATAGGTTTTAGTTAGGTTAGTAGTAGATTAATTAGGTTAGATTAGATTAAGCACTTTTAAATATTCAGCTTGTATACATTCAATTAGTTAGTAAAGTTTCAAGATTTCTGCACTTTAGTTTCTTGGATTCAAGAATTGAAGAATTAATTTAAAGATTTTGATCTTCAACTTGGCGACTCGATAGACGAGCTTTGAAGATGTTTGGGATTTCAATTACGGGTTCAATTTTCATTCATAAGCTTTCTTTTTCTTTTCTTGTTATTGAATATTATGTTTTATTTTAATTTTATTAATAATCAAACGAGCATGCAAAGACAGTCACTTTGTGAAATGGGAGACAATTAGTGAAAGAACCTACACCAATTATAGAAAAAGATAGAGGGATGGCTGAAGCACAAGGGGAATCCACTCCCCCGAAGGAAAAAGAGGTTCAACAAACAGAAGTAGAAAAGAGGACGTCAACTCCTCCGCCATATAGATCTCCTATCCCATTCCCAAGAAGGGTGCTGAAGGCAAAAAAAAATGAACAATATGGTAAGTATCTAGGAATCTTTAAACAACTACATATTAACTTACCTTTGGTTGACATTTTAATGCAGATGCCTAAATAGGCAAAATTCCTAAAGGAGGCACTTTCTGGAAAATAAAAAAGGTTGGAGGACATCTCTTCATTAATGATGAATGAGGAGTGTTCGGCAATTCTCAATCCTAAACAAAAGCTTCCAGAAAAACCAAAGGATCCAGGGAGTTCTACTATTCCTTGCACTTTACGAGATATAACTATTTCTTAGGCTTTAGTTGATTTAGGTGCTAGTATAAATCTCATGCCTTATGATTTCTTTAAACATTTGGGAGTGGGAGAGCCAAAACCTACAAGGATGAGTATCTAACTAGCAGATAGATCTACTAAGTATCCTAGAAGTATTATAGAAGATGTGTTAGTAAAAGTAGGGGACTTGTTGTTCCCAACGGATTTTGTGATTATGGGTATGAGTTAGGACATTGAAGTCGCACTCATCTTAGGTTGCCTTTTTCTTGCTACTGCTAAGACTCTCATAGATATGGGAGAAGGAAAGTTGACCCTTAGATTAGGGGAAGAAAAAGTGGTTTTGAAACTTTCGGATGCCATGGGTAGAACGAGGGATCATGATGATACTTGCTTTACGGTAGATTTTATGGATTCTTATATCTCTACTCATGTGAAGGAATTTATCAAAGAAGATTCACTACCGATAGCCTTGTAACAAGATTCCCAAAATGAAGTGGATTAGGAGCTTCGGTTTTTGTTGAGAAATTAGATGAATCAAAGGAGAAAAAGACCACTACTACACAAGAAGAATTAAAGGTACCTCCAAAACCCTCTCTTAAGACTTCTTTCGACGAACCCCTAGATTGAGAACTCAAACTATTACTGGATAACTTAGAGTATGCTTTTCTTTCAGAAAAATCAATACTCCCCATTATCATTTCTTCCAAGTTCAGCCGGCCTAAAAAATGAGCTGCATTGGGGACTTTGCAAAAACACAAGAAAGCTATTGCTTGGAAGATAGTAGATATTCAAGGAATTAGTCTCTCTTTTTGCACGCATAAATTCAATTGGAAGAGGATTATAAACCCATGGTTCAACCCCAAAGACGATTGAATCCAAATATGCAAGAAGTGGTGAAGAAGGAGGCGATCAAACTCCTAGATGCTGGAGTCATATATCCTATTTCGGATAGTATCTTGGTAAGTCCTGTGAAAGTAGTACAAAAAAAATGTGGATTGACAGTGGTGGCCAATGAGAAAAATGAGCTAATCCCAAAAAGAGTAATCACCAGATAGGACTCGAAACGATCACTTCCCTCTCTCTTTCATTGATCAGATGTTGGAACAGTAAGCAGGCCATCCATTCTATTGCTTTCTTGATGGATTCTCGGGATACTTCCAGATTCCCATGCCTGGAAGATCAGGAGAAAATGACTTTCACATGCCCATACGGTGCATTCGTATACATAGCTATGCCTTTCAGTTTGTGCAATGCTCCTGCTACTTTTCAACATTATATAATTGCTATTTTTGAGGGGTTAGGGGGGGTATTATGGAAGTTTTTATGGATAACTTTTCTGTGTTTGGAAATTCTTTTTATGCATGCTTGTCTAATCTAGAAAAGGTTTTAAAAAGATGTAAGGAAACTCACCTTGTTTTAACTGGGAAAATGCTATTTTATGGTTCAAGAAGGGATAGTCTTAGGTCATAAAATTTCTAAAAATGGCATTAAGGTAGATGCAGTAAAAATAGAGACAATTGAAAGGTTACCTCTGCCTTCCACTGTGAAAGCGATAGGAGTTTCTTAGGCCATGCAGGGTTTTATAGGAGATTCATAAAAGATTTTTCAAAAATTACTGAATCTCTTACTGCTTTGCTTGGGAAAGATATGCCTTTTAATTTCGATGATAACTGCTTAGCTGATTGTAATTTGCTTAAAGAAAAATTCTTGAAATCACCAATTTTAGTGTCTCCAGATTGGTCTGTTCCGTTTGAATTGATGAGTAATGCTAGTGATTATGCTATAGGTGTTGTTCTAGGCTCTAGGAAGGATAAGTTTTTCCAACCAATACACTATGAAAGCAAAACTCTAACAAATGCCCAAGCAAATTACAGACATCAAGTTTTTCGCACCGTTGACATTGCCAGATTTTACACAACAACAGAATAGGAGTTGCTTGTAATAGTATTCGCGTTCGACAAATTCCAACCTTATTTAATACCTTGTAAAGTCACAGTTTATACTGATCATTCTGCTTTAAAGTACCTCCTTTAAAAGAATGATACTAAACCTAGACTTATTAGATGGGTACTTCTTTTGTTGGAATATGATTTAGAGATGAAAGACAAAAAGGGAGCGGAAAATCTGGCAGCCGACCACCTCTCTAGATTAAAGAATCCAAGTCTAGAACCATTAGACAAAGAGCAGATTGACGACACATTTCCTGATGAACACTTCTTTGTAAAGCTATTAATGATAATTTACCTTGGTATGCCGACATAGCTAATTATTTAGTTTCAGATATTATACCTGCAAGTAATACACACGAAAGGAAGAAGTTCTTTGTAGACTTAAAGTACTACTTTTGGGAGGATCCATTCCTTTTCTGCTAATATGCTGATCAAATAATTCCATGTTGCGTAGCTTACCCCAAAACAGAGGAAATCCTAAAACCATTCTCATAGAGGTCCAGCTGGCAGACACTATCAAATATACAAGACAGCTTAAAAGGTACTCGAATCAGGTTTTTATTGGCCAACAATGTTCAAGGATACTAAAAGGTAGTAATGGAATTTGATAGTTGCCAGCTTACAAGTAACATCTCAAAACGCAATGCTATGCCTATGACTACTTTTAAAGTTTATAAGGTGTTTGATTGTTTGGGTATCAATTTCATGGGTCCCTTCCCTAACTCTTTTGGCAATCAATATATCCTGGTCCTTGTCGAGTATGTATCTAAATGGGTTGAGGCTAAAGCCTTACATACAAATAATGCTAGAGTTGTGGTTAAGTTCTTAAAAAAGATATTCTCTTGTTTCGGCCTCGCTAATTCTATCATAAGTGATAGGGGTAGTTACTTTTGTAACTAACAACTCAAAAAAGTGCTTAAGGGATTTGGAGTAACTCATAAGCTAGTTACTCCCTATCATCCCCAGCCTAGTAGTCAAGTAAAAGTAGTATATAGGGAGATTAAACGCATCCTTGAGAATATCATTGATAGTACTTAGAAGGATTGGAGTATTAAGTTAGATGATGCTCTTTTAGCTTATACAACTGCTTATAAAACACCAATAGGGTGCACTCCTTTTCGTTTTCTATATGGGAAATCGTGTCATTTATCCATCGAAAAGCTCATTGGGTAGTTTAACTAGTTAACTTTGACTATATTCGTGCACGTAACCAAAGGCTACTCTAGCTAAATGAGCTCGACAAATGGAGATTACAAGCATACGAGCATTCCAACTTGTATAAGGAAAAGACGAAGTGATGGCACGATAAACATCTACTCAAAAAGAAATTCAAAGAAGGAGATGTCGTGCTACTATACAACTCCTGCATTCACCTTTTCCTTGCGAAGCTTAAATCATGATGGTCTAGACCATTCACAATAAGAAAAGTTTTCCCCTACCGCACTATATAGATAAAACATCTTACACAAGGGATATTTAAGGTAAATGGATATCGCCTTAAGCCGTATTTCGGTGAGGATGTGGGAACCTTTAAAAAGGAATCCCTTGTTCTTCTAGACAAGTTTAGCCAGGTTACCATGTTGTAAATTGTCATTATTTCCCTTGTTTTCGTACTTTATTTTAGTTGATTTCTCTTAACTTTTTGTTTCTATGACTATTAAAATCTTTTGGTGAGTTATATGTGGGATCAAACTCCCCTATGAATGTCATTGGAGTAGTCGAAAGCAAACTAAAGAGCTAAATCACACCCAACGAAGGATATTCTGGCAAGCTTGGCGGAGACCTACCATGAACAGTGGGTCTAGCTTACCATCGATGGTAGGCTGATCGATAGAAGCCTATCGCGGATGGTAGGCCCAACCTTATTGTTCGTAGTAGGGTCCCTTGGTGCATGAAATTCAAAATTCTTCTCTAGAAGTCAGAAAAGGGTTGTTTGCTCAAGCAACACAGGACAAGAATTCTCAAACTCTCTTCTTTTATAGAACTTTCTTTATGTCTCATGTTTTTGTCTTTTTATTTTATTCTTGTGTGGGGATGGCTTCTCATTATGCTTTATCGCTTAATATCTACAGTTGCTTCCCATGTATGTGTTTGTTTTTGTTTTTCTCATTAGTCTAACCGCCACATTAAGGACAATATAATATTAAGTGTGGGGTATTTTCGTTCTTTTAAGTTTTTTTTTTCTATTAGTCTCTTTCATTCTTTTTCTTTCTTTTAAGTTTTTTATGTTAATCTCTTCCATTCTTTTTCTTTTTCGTTCTTTATAGTTCTTTTTCTGCTAGTCTCTTTCGTTCTTTTTCTTTCTTTTAAGTTTTTTATGTTAATCTCTTTCATTCTTTTTCTTTCTTTTAAGTTTTTTATGTTAATCTCTTTCATTCTTTTTCTTTTTTGTTCTTTACAGTTTTTTTTTCTGCTAGTCTCTTTCATTCTATTTCTTTCTTCTAAGATTTTTCACTTAGTCTCTTATTCGAAAATTTCCAAAAAAATCAAAAAATTTAAAAATTCCCAAAAGTTTTATTTCTTTCATTTTTCTTATAAAAATCCAAAAATATTTTATCATTTTTGGTAGAGTATTAAATTGTAAAACTCTTTAGGTTTTTAGAAAAAAGACGAATTACTTCATTACTTTGAAAACCATTTTTACTAAATTTATTACATGATCAATGGTTTTTATGCACTTGTGAATGTTGTTTAAGTAATAGAAGCTTAGGAATATTAGGTAATTAGCATAATGATAATAATAATGATAATAATTTTCATGATTTTTCTATCTTTAAAAGCAAAGAAGTCTAGTCTAGAATGGTCACGGAGATGATGGTCTTAGGCCTTATTCGAACCCATTGTGCCTTTCTTATCATATCCTAAATGAAATCAATCCCTAGTTCCCTTGTTTTGCCTTCATGCCAAGGGTTATACTCCCTTCTTTTTTTTTTTTTTTTGGCTCTTTTAACCTCACTATACAAAACCTTAATTCATAGAGCTAATGATTAGTATAGACTTTTGGCCTTTTTTAGCAAAAGAAACAAATAAGTATGGGGGAAAGGGGTGAAGAATAAAAGAAAGAAAAACCCTATTTATAAAGAAAATAATATTTTGGGTTAATTACGTGCGTTCGGTACTTTTGGCTATTGAAAAGAGAAGAAGAAAGAAAAAATTATTGATGCTTGAAAAGAAAAAATAGAAAAAAAGAGATAAAGTCGAAAAAAATGAAAAAATGGCAGAAAACAAAGAAAAAAGATGAGTCTTTATTTTATAATAATTTCATAAAAGAAAATCAAGCACATATCTCTCTTATACTTGGAAAATCTTGAAAATTCTTGAGAAAGTATGTTGTTAAGTGGGGTTGTGCATCAAAGAAGAATGAAGTAAGTTATACAAGAGTGAGTGGGAAGAGTGAAAACGGCGACTAGAAAGTGGTTCGGTTATTGTATTATCTTTTCCTTTGGTTGTGTTAGCTCTGTCTCATTTGTTTTTCTCTCCTTTTTCCTCCATTTGTAACCTACTTATGTCCCTAGCGTAATGTTACAAGCCAAAAGGTCTAACCGAATTCGGGAACAACCTGAAATAGACTTTAGAGTGGATAAGTAATGGAAAAAGTATGAGTTGTGTGCATTGTATTCGAAAATATTTCTTTTTTCTAGTTACTTAACATTCCTCTTTTTTTGTGAAAAACGGCATGAGAAAATCTCACACACACACCTTCGATCGATAATGAGCATTAGTAACTTGTGGCGGACTTAGTAAATTTTTCGTTCGTCTATTTTTTTTATTTATCTTTGGAGTAGGGCACGAAATACTCTATTGGAGTAGTTGTATCTTCAATTTTTCTCAGTTTTTGTTTTTGTTTTTATGAGTTTGTTTTGATTATTTTCCCTACAAATGCTTGTGACTGTTTTGGGATTTTAACTGTTTATTCGACTCATATCATTTTCGTGCTATGTCTTTCTAGAATAAAAGTTTTTAAATCCTTTCTTTTGCCTGTTTTGTTTGTGTTGCTTAAGGGCAAGCAATGGATAAGTGTGAGGGTATTTGATAATTGTCTATATTTTCTATATGTTAATTTCATTGTTTTCGGTGTTTTTAATATATAAAAGTATATATTTTAGCTTAATATCTCTTATTCTTATCTTAAATGCCCTCCGAAAGTGAAAATTATAAAAGAAAATGAAAACGGAGCGAAAAAGATGAAAACGGAGTCATCGGCAAGGAAACAGCCAACCTACCGCGCGAGGTAGACTAACCTACCATTGCCCGTAGGTTCTTGGCAAATAACAGCATTGGCAGACAGAACCCTATCGTGGAGTATTGGAAGGGAGTATAATCCAATTCAAAGTCCAGTTGTCTTAGGTGTTTTAATCTAACTCAAACTCGGTATTTCATGTATTTTTCACATTTATATAAGGGGTTTTTCTACAACTTTTAAAGTGGTACTTAGGGCAATAGTTAGATAGGTAGATATACAATTTAGGATTTAGAATAGGTTTTAGTTAGGTTAGTAGAAGATTAATTAGGTTAGATTAGATTAAACACTTTTAAATATTTAGCTTTTATACATTCAATTAGTTAGTAAAGTTTCAAGATTTCTACAATTTAGTTTCTCTTATTCAAGAATTGAAGAATCAATTTCAGGATTTTGTTCTTTAATTTGGCGACTCAAAAGAGGAGCATTGAAGATGTTTAGGATTTCAATTGTGGCTTCAATTTTCAATCTTAAGCTTTCGTTTTCTTTTCTTGTTATTGAATTTTATGTTTTATTTCAGTTTTATTATAATGAATAGTGAGTATTCCTTATTGTTTAGAATGGGGTTTAACCCTAAATCTTGATTAAAAAGTTCTTGGTTTAAATTCTTGAATTCGATGTTTGTTTTAAATTAAGTTATATATTCCAATTGAGTTTGTTTGCAATTTAATTGTTGCGAGATTAGATTAATTGCAAGGTTATTCAGAATGAAAAAAGAAGAACGATCTAGGGCGACCAATTGGGGGTTAATTGCGACAGTTGACTAGTGATACAATATTGTACTTTTGGGTCTTTTTAAATCACCTAATTTTATTGCACTCATAATTTATTAGGGAGAAAAGAGATTTTCCTCTAAGAGTTAGTGAGTAGGGTGGCTTTCGCCTATAGATAAAGATTGCCCGATTTGAGTGATGACCCAACTTAATTAATTTAACATCGTTTTCATTAAAGTTTTTCAAATTGAACTAATAACAAGGATTAAGGGGATTCCGCCATCCAAACTCTTGCTTTAATTTAAATCTTTTTTACATTGCTTGCTTTCTTTTAGTTATTTTAATTGTTTTTAGTTTTATTTCAATGACATCATCTTTTTAGTCTAAACATTAGAAACACGATTAGTACTTAAGTCATTTTCGTTCCTTGAGAGATTCAACACTCGGGTTGAAACTCACCTCTGCATTGTTAGGTCCACTAGCCTTGCATTGTAATGATTAGGGACACCCCATTTTAAGTTACACGCATCATTTATACCTGCAAATTAAACAAAGAAAACAAAACAAAGGTCCCTCAACTCACTAGTGTTTAGCAGGCTTTTATCAAGATAAGCTCGCTCTCTTGCCTTTTCCAAACACTCACACTCAAGTATCTATATGATCCTTCAAACTTCTTAACCTAATCAAACCAAGAGTAACAATTCTAAGCAAGTAAATCAATCAATGCACTCAGTTGGATAAGTGTTCAAAGAGGCAAAGTTTCAAACTCTTAAGGTGTAAGAATTTCAAGGAATGTAATATATAGAAAGAACCAACAACCATAATTGATCATCAACAAAGTTAGAAACACACAATGAAATAGTTAGAAGTCAAAACAAAGCAATTCAAAACAATTAGGTTAAAGAAAGAACACAAGAGTACTAAAACAAAGTTTTCCAAGAAACAGGGGATAATTACACCCTCTCACTTAGACAACGATAACTCGAAAACTACGAATCCAATGTGATACCTCATACCCCTCCGCTAAGGTCAACTGCGGCGGAGTAAGGTACCTGCGTGTCTCTTGGCACTGAACTTACAAAGATACAAGACTAAGGTACAATCGGGAGGAGCTGTAATGAGTATTTCTATATTAAATAATGTAAGAAGAAAGAAAGGTTTGAATATAACTTTATAACAAAAGCTTCTCAAACTTATGAATAGGTTTAAGGCCGCTAAGGTCGTAGTCTACAGAATCAAAATCTTTTGACTAGAGGTGGAAGACTTCAAAGATGCCGACTCCAATGGCTCACCATGGCTCCACTAACTAGATTTTGTACCAAGTCATCTGAAAGAGTGGAGAAACATTTAGAAAACATGAGCGATAGACGCTCAGTGAGTTCATGTGCACGTGTGTTTCTCGTGAGTTTCCCATACGGGCAAAATACTTTTTATAAAACATTTTGTCATGCAATAAAATAAATGTTTTCATAAAAAAAATCTCTTGCAAGCAAGTTATAAATTTTCTGAAGGGTTCGGGCGCAGCCAGAAAGTCAGAGCAAATCAAGACACATAAGCGTTGCCGCGACACTCGAACTTTTAGAACAATGCATGCACCATGATAGGCTCAACGGACAAAGTCTGGAACTTAAACGGAGTCATCGGAACAAATTCTAGCATCCCTAGTCAATACCATCCTGAACTCCAAAGCATACTATAAAAACTTTTGATTTTTCAACCTCACACAACATATACACAAATAGGCAACAAGCCCTGGCATACCTACCAGGCCACCCTGTGCTACCCTAGCCAGAGGGTCCCTCCTGACCCAACCTTCTAGGAAATGGCCACTACCGCAGAGCATGATACGAAGTCAAACTCAATACCTCCTTGGGCCTAACCCCCCAACGGTACTACGCCCTCTATCAACTGGATCCAGATCAAGAGTAACACTACCAAGCATGTTATTCAGAAGAGGCCCTCGTACGGGGGACTAGCCACGCACAGTGCAGTCCTCTCGACATGTTGATAAAAAATATATACCAAGCCCCTTTTTTTTCCGGATTAGGGTTTTAATTCATTTTTGTAAAAACATAGGCCATCTCTCGGCCACATAAATCTCTTCAGGTATCGAAAATCCCTATTCGCTGGGCAAACCCACAAACTCATAGCCATGACAAATGTATCATGAATGCAATTTTGTAACACTCATGAAAACATTTGTTTTTCTCAAACATTTGTCTTTCAAAATCATGTTCACCATGGTAGTATGCATAAGTGACTTTAAAACACATTACCGGGTATAAAATAGGTTATGCTACTATGTTTTCCAAAAATCATGATAAATGTTTTCTCTAACGGAAATTATTAAATACCTCCAACATTCAAAGTAATATATAAATAAAATCGTATAGAAATATTCTTTTAAAGAAAAATATAAAATATTTTTGAAGTCATAATATAAGAATATTATGAAAATATTTTAATAATTCAAAAAGCCTTTATAAGAATATTTAAAAAATATGTAAAGTATTGTTTTCCAAAAAAATAATAAATATTTTAAAGGAGATTTTAAATCTCAAAATCTTATAAAAATATTTAAATATTATTTTCAAAGGAATAATAAGTATTTAAAAATAATTTTTTCCAAATAAATAATATATCTCAAAACCTTCTTAAAATATTTAAAATATTATTTCCAAGAAGAAATAATAAATATTTTAAAAATAATTTCTAAAAATAATTTTAAAACTTAAAATCTTTAAGAGAATTCAAAATATTTAAAGATATTATTCCCAAAAAGGAATAATAAATATTTTGAAAATAATTTCTCAAAATAACTTTAAAACTCGCAACCTTTAAGAGAATTTAAAATATTTAAAAACATTATTTCCAAAAAGCAATTGTAACGCCCTACCCCGTGAGTACCTAACATGATTTTAAAATTACGCACATTATGAAAATAAAGTTTGGATCTATATTGGTGAAATATAGTGTTTTTGACACGTAGTGGTATCTTGGGGATACTTAGGAATAAGAATAAAATTTTATTATTTTGAGGTTTTATTATTAAGGTTTATAAATGCCTCTAAGTGGATTTTGTTTTTAATACATAGTAGGTGTCTTTTAGAAATTTAAATACTTGACATTCTTATATAAGGTTAAAAAAAAAAAAAAACCTTAACCATTAAAATTGCCGCCACCTCAACGGCACAGCCGTCACCACCATCATTTCCCTTGTCTTTTTTTTTTCTTTTTCTTTTCCTTTCCCCTAACCGCCATTATGGCATATATATATATATATAGATCGTAAGACTTTTTCTTTTTTCTAGCATTTGGCAGCAATATATATACATATATATATATATATGTATTAGCAGTTATTTTTTCTTTCTTTTCTTCATTCTTTGATAGAAACAATTTGGAGCAGCCATTAACATTAAAGGTTAGTTGGTATGTCTTTTCTTATTTTTTTTCTATTTTCTTTCCTTTGTATTTTTATTATAATACCTATATATATAGTTTAAGTGTATTGTTTTTTTTCTAGGCTTTAGTATATAATGAGATTTATTTCTAGTTAGATTATATATATAAATATATATTTTAAGTTAGTTATTTATTTTAGGATTAAATGTTTTAAATGGATTTTTAGTATATAGTACATAGTTAATTATGGTTTCTTGGGAGAGTATATTTTTTTTAAGAGTATAGGATTTTCGATCGTTTTAAGAATTATTATGAGTGTATATATATAAGTATATATATATATATATTCTCCAAAGCTCATTTCGTAGGATCTTGATATTATTTAAGGAATAGGGCTATTTGATCGTTACTTAGGTATTAAGTATTTTCGTATTATTATTTTGTAGGATCTTAGCACCAGATCTGTATCCAGGTGAGTCCAAAACTCCATTTTTATTATGTTATTTCATAGATTACGAGACGTATGAATTTTTTTTTTTGGAACCATCACAAAATATTGCTATTTTTTTCGAATGATATCTCTCAGCATGTTTTTTGGAGATGTTCTCCACAATGTGTTACGTGTTTCCTAGAAAAATGCATAGGAGCGGTGCTCCATATAGGTGTTTCTTTTAAAACAATTTATTACGGTGGTGAATAAGAAATTTGTCATACGCAGGTTTTTCTAAAAAAATTTATATGTTGGAAAATGTTTTAGCTTGAGAAGTTACGTGTTTCGACAAGCATGAATATAGATCTGGCATTGGCATAGTTATGAAATTTGCATAAGCATGTGGTAACTGGAGGATGAGGATTTTTACTACCCTGTAATGTTTATGACTTGAATCTGTTCCGGCGGCCAGGCAAATGGCCCTTCGGTTTGTAAATACATATGAAAACCTCATTCCGACCAGGGTTAAAGTTTTTTGAAAATCAAGTGAACGGACGCGTTAGCGGATTGCACTGTACATGGCTAGTCCCCCGTACTAGGGCCTCTTCTGATGACGTGGACAGGTTTTTGACTCTGAGGGTGGATTCTCTTGAAGAGGGGCGTAGTACTTTGAGGGCGTGGTCCAACAGGTATTTACGTGGACATCACATCATGCTCTGCGGTAGGACGGTCGCCTAGTGGAGAGTCAGGAAGGGCTCGAAACTGAGGTTGGCCCCAGGGCAGACCTGGTAGGTGCCCCAAGAGTCTGTAGCCTATTTTGACCAGTAATATGGGAGTGCAGTTGTTTGTAATCGAGCGCTCGTATGGTGTTTGGTTGGTATTGACTACGAGATGCCGGAACTTGGTTCCGATGGCCTTGTTTTGGGGATCCAGACTTTGTCCGTGGAGCCCCACTGTTGCATTACATGTTCTTTTAAATTCGGGGCGTAGAAGTTGCATTGATGTGTCTTGATTTGCTCAGACTTCCCAGCTACGCTCGAAACCCTCATGTAGGTTCAAGCATTAGTTTTGTTAAAATAATAAAAGAAATTTTTTTCTTATAACATTGCATGAACTGTTTTGTGAAAACGGCATCGTCATTGTTTTAAAGAAATCACTACAGCACACACACATGTTGACTCACTGAGCATTCGCACTCACGTTTTTCCATATCATATTTTCTTCTCAGATTAGCTTAGGACGGTCTGGGGCCCAGCAAGCCACTGAAGTTAGGCCAGGAGTTTTTGGATCAAATCTCCCAGAGGGGCATATGTCTATGTTTTATCTTTCTAGACTCGAGTTGTCTGTAAAGTTTCTTTTCATGTTGTCATGTAAAGTTGTTGATGTAAGATACTTTTGTTTTTATATTAAAACGATAATGAGAAGTTTTTATGATCTTGTATTCTGAGCGCACTAGTAGTGTCTAATTTACTTAAGTATTCCGCGTACTTTGTGTGTATACCCGTTAGTATTGTTCTAGGGTTGTGTTTTATTGTGGAACTTATAATTCAGATGCCCTACTCAGCCGCAGTTGACCTAGTGGCAGTTTTGAGGGCATCACAGCAATAGTAAATATTTTGAAAATATTTCTCAAAATCATTTTAAAACTCAAAAACCCTTAAGAGAAATTAACATATTTAGAAATATTATTTCCAAAAAGAAATAATAAATATTTTGAAAAATAATTTCTCAAAATAATTTTTGAAACTCAAAACCCAAATTAAAAGGGTTGTAAAAAAATATTTCAAGTAAATACATTATGAAAATACGTTACTAACTCAAGATATATTTCCATGCCATAAAAGAATATTTAAAACATAAATATTTTAATAATCCAAACATATTTAGCATAACCCGTAATAATCTCGATAAATATTTTGTAACTTTTGTCAAGATCCCAAAGATGGGAAAAATATGTTTTTAAGAAATAGTTAAAACTCTTGTAAAAGAAAAAGGTTGGTGAACTCACCTGGAATCGCGATACAAGTTAAACCTACAAATAACAATTCCAAACTTAATTAAATAATACCATAAGAAAAAATATAACTTTGATCCCAAGATGACCTTAGGGTGTACCTAAATTTATTCTAAACCCAAAGGAAATCCAAAAACAACTCCAAAATAATTTCATAATAATTCTTTAAAAATCATGGGTTCTTAAAATAAATATATAATTGTTAAATCTTAATATTATTTATCTTAGAACATATAACATAATAATAAAATAAAATAAAACTACAAAAAGAACAAAACAAAAAATAAAAGAAAAGAAGAAAAAAGATTTACCTAGAGAGAGAGAGAGAACCGAGAGAAAGAGAGGAGAAAGAAAGAAAAGAAAAAGAGAAAGTGGGGAGAGAGAGAGAAGAGAGTGGGCTGTAATATTTTTCATCAATTTGGGCGCCTTTAAATGGCTATGCATGCATGGTTTGACTTTCCATGCATGAGACACATGGCACTAACCAGCCATGTGTCACCATTCCCTTGTCTACATGTTCATGTCTTCCAAGTGTCCCTCAATCTTCAGCCCATATCTCCTTGCCAGCCATGTCATTACCACTTCTCCAAGTAAGTAGTCCCTCAACTTTCTAAAAATTCTACGTTGGCCCCAAATCTTGAAAATGACTAAAAATTCATCTTAAGCTTAAAATTTCCATTTCTACTTTAAAGCGTTAAACCCAAATAATTCTAAAACATGTCGGAAAAGTTTTCCACTGAAAAAATCTTCCCTTAATTTTTCTAATAATTACCAAATAACTCCAGTACTTACTATTCTTTATAAACTAACCCCGAAACTTTTGTTCGAACTTACCGCGACCTAAGCTAACTTTGAGGTGCTTATTCGGGACGTTATATCCAAATCCAATGAAACCGACTCGAGAAGATTCCTTATTCAATAGGAATGAATTTAAGCACACATTTCATGCAAATTGAATCGGTATAACACAAGATATGTTTGGATTAATCAACACTTTTTCTGCAATCGCGATTGCAAAAGACATTTCACAATTCAATAAAATTTAGCAATTAATTAAATTCCAAATTGAGCAAAACTTATTTCAATTGAATCCTAACTCAAAGGAGAACATCTCCATCAAGAAAAATTCAACAAATTCGCGCATGTTTCATACGAATTGGTAATTGATTTTCAGAACAATTTTTCTATACTATTATTGAATGATCTTCATGTAATTTTTAATAGATCATCAAGTACTTCGTCTTTTTTATTTTCAACGAATTTAAACAACTTACGAAAAAAATGACCTTCATTTATAGGTTTCTCTGATACCACTTTGATGTGAATCTTTAATTGATTGTATATTTGATTCAATACCTCCCCAAGATCACCTCCTTTGATGAAGAACCTCTATTAAGGATTTTGGAGTTTCAACATTTTAATGGAAAACCTATGAGGATCTAGGCCTCATAAACCCAATATTGAGAGGCAAAACTCTTTCCTAATTTGATAGGAAGAAACCTTGAGAAAACTAAGGCCTCGAAACCCCAATTACACACACTAGAAGACCTAGGATCAATTGAATCTTAGAATAATAACTCGAAGACTCAATCAAAGAAAAGAATTAGAATGATAAATTAAATTCCATAGATTCCACAACCCAAGGCAATCGATTGTTCACAATTAAGGACATTAGCCCTTAGGAGCTAACTAAGAAATAGTGAAGAACCTTTAGAGACAAAGAGAATCCTCTCTCACAATTTTCAGCAAAATTCCAAGTTAGTTACAAATGAGCTTAAAATTGGGAATTTATAGGCTAATGTCTAAACCTAACCTATCTAGTGATTACTGGCTTCAAAACACCTACTAAGCCCTTGATTAAAAGCTGGAAAATAAGTTCAAACAGCAAAAATCTCGCCTAAAAATTACCAAGGTGCAGTGCCTACTGTCTTTGGTAGGTCCAACTCTTCACAAGTCATCCATTTTCTTCAATCGAAACAACTATTCCTTAGTTAAACCTTGCTCTTCTAGTACTTGCGTTAGTGGATTAAATCATGAATTAATTCATTAGCTTTGGTCAACCCGATTCACATCAATCATACTCCACTAGCACATCCATCACCCCCACAGCCTAATTTGAAAGATCTCCTTTCGAAATATATCAATTCAATAGATGCCGGGGTGAAAAGCATGGAAGCAGTCTAGAGAAGTCAAACAGTTTCTATCTACAACATGGAGAGTCAACTCGGGAAATTAACAAAGATGATCACTTAAAGGTCACTTGGTAAGCAACCAAGTAATATGGAGAAGAAACCAAATGAGGACACAAAGGTGAGCGCCATGCGAAGCGGAAAAGAACTAGTAAACTCATCTCCCATGGTTGTGGAAGAGGAGAAGGGGACTGCTGAAGCACAAGAGGAATCCACTTCCCCCAAGGAAATGGAGGTCCAGCAGAAGGAAGTAGAAACGAGGAAAAGTCATCGTCTTCGCCATATAGACCTCCTCCCATTCCCAAGGAGAGTGTTGAAAGGAAAGCAAGATGAACAATATGGTAAGTTTCTTGAAATCTTTAAACAATTACATATTTACTTACCTTTGTTTGATGTTGTAATGGAGATATCTAAGTACGTGAAGTTCCTGAACGAAGCTGTCTCTGTAAAGAAGAGGTTGGAGGATATCTCATCGGTAATGATGAAAGAGAATGCTTAGCAATTCTCAACCCCAATCAAAAGCTTCCAGAAAAACTAAAGGATCCAGGGAGTTTTACTCTTCCTGGCACTTTAGGTGATGTAACTGTTTCTAGGGCTTTAGCTGATTTAGGTGCTTGTGTAAAATAATGCCCTATGATTTCTTTAAAAAAATTAGGAGTGGGAGAGCCTAAACCTACTAGGATGAGTATTCAAATTGTGGATAGATCTACTAAGTATCCTAGAGGTATTATAGAAGATGTGCTAGTGAAAGTAGGGGACATAGTGTTCCCGGTTGACTTTGTGATTATGGATATGAGTGGGGATAGTGAGGTCTCGCTCATTTTAGGTCGTCCATTCCACGCCACTGCTAAACCTCTAATCGATGTAAGGGAGGGAAAATTGACCCTTAGGTTAGGTGAGAAGGAAGTTATTTTGAGACTTCCTGATACCATGCATAGATCTCGGGATCATAATGATACTTGCTTCATGATAGATTTTATTGATCTTTATATTTCTACTCATGTGCAGGAATTTGTCCAAGAAGATTCCCTAGTTATACCTCTGTAACAGGATTCCCAAAGCGAGATGGATTCTGAGGAGGTTTTGGTTTTAATTGAGAAATTAGATGAATCAGAGATAAAGAAGACTACTACTATTCAACAGGATTTAAAAGCACCCCCAAAGCCTTCTCTTAAGACCTCATTTGAAATATGCCCAGAGCTACAACTGAAACCATTGCTAGATCATTTGGAGTATACTTTCCTTGGGAAAAAGTGAAAGCTCCCAGCCTTTATCTCTTCAACGTTGAGCCAGCCACAAAAATGATCCTTGCTACGGACTTTGCAAAAATACAAGAAAGTTATCGCTTGGAAGATAGCAAACATTCAAGGAATAAGTCTGTCCTTCTGTACCTAGAAGATTCAACTTGAGGAGGATTCTAAGCCTATGATTCAACCTCAAATGCACTTGAATCTGACCATGTAAGAAGTGGTGAAGAAAGAGGCGATCAAACTTCTAGATATTGGAATCATATATCCTATCTCAGATAGCATCTGGATAAGTCCAGTACAAATGGTACTAAAGAAGGGTGGAATGATGGTAGTAGCAAACCAGAAGAACGAGCTAATCCTGACAAGGATAATCACTGGATAGAGGGTGTGCATTTACAAACGATTGAACAAAACGACCCGAAAAGATCACTACCCTTTCCCCTTCATCGATCAAATACTGGAGCGGTTAGTAGGCCATCCATTTTATTATTTCCTCGATGGATTCTGGTATGATCCGTCCTCTTTCTTGAAGATCATTTGCCTCCCAAGACCAAACTCTCTTCTAGAGATCTTCATGATTCTTGTTTTGGAGATAATGAAGAACAAAGAATAAATTGTAGTTAATAAACTAAGACAAAACAAATAAACCTCCTTATATATGCAGGAGAATAAACAAGACTTATGGAAGGCTCATCTATTCCCCAAAGACTCAAGGAGGACCTAAATGCCCAAGTAACACTAACTAGAAAGTTAGCACCTCAAGGAAGAAATAGGATTTGGAATTAGACAAGGAACTCTTAAATTGAATTCAAGAATTGATTAACTTGATGATACAATAGAAATCATTTTCCTATTTTACAATAGAAGTAGAAGAAACTTCCCAAGAACCCCAGGTTCAACTCTCTCAGTTTCATTCAATATTCAACTTGTTTAAAATAGTTGCAATAGTACATATATATAGGGTTCCAAATCATTAACTACCAACCATAATGGCTAATCTTGATTAAGATAAGTTGATGGTCACTTAGGCTACTTAATTAAAGTCTAAATAAATTTAACAATAAAAAAGATGGATCAAAGAAGTTAATATCAATCAATAGCTTCAACTTCTCGAGACCTATACCCAAAGCCTACCATCGGCGATAGGTCGGACTCTCAAAAAAATTTTGACCAAAACCCTACCGTCGATGGTAGGGTAGACGGTAGGTCGGTCTTTTATAGCTTCAAACTCTTCCTAGCTTGTTTCTTTGTATTTCCTCTTCTATCTTCCTTGCCCCTCGACCTCGTAACCAGTCCTTGGAAGCTCTCCATGTTCTCATGTGTACCTCGGGTCTTACAATCCGCCACTCCTTTGAAAGGATTAGTCCTTGAATCCATACCTTCAAATAACCATAAGAGACGGCAACATTAGAAATGATATTAACCAAAGGCGAAATACTTTTAATAATTTCAAGAAGAACTTTGCAAGTAAAAGCAAATGATCGTCTAGAACACAAGGAAACAAGCTTTGCAACTCTTCCTTAAAAGGTCTATGAAATGCAAAAGTGGCATAGATAAAGAAGTTCAAGGACGAATTATCCACAGAATAAACACACGAATACCACCGAAGCGTAACAAGACTTCCTTCAAAAAGAACACAATTAAATTCAAAGAAACCTTGTAGTTTAGGCCACAATAGTTTTACATGATTTCTTTCAAGATAGGCACAAAGATGAACAAGAAAATTATGTAGATGCATCCACACCATAACATCAATTCTCAAAAATTATTTAAATGGAATATGATAGTAGAAACTTAGGTCTTGAAAGGATTGAAGAATTAAGAACAAGAAGTTAGAGAAATTTTCAAAATTCCAAACAATTAAAGTTTCTTCAAGAATTTGAGAAAAGATGTTTAAGAAACAACTTCTAAAGAACACACTAGTTAAGCTTTAACACCACAATTTTCTAATGGATAATGAAATTGGTTCATCCTTTTCAAATCCTAAAACCCATCCATGTATTCTCATAATATAACTCTTCATCTCTTTAAAAGGAACATGGGAGTTCAAACTTTCATTTTCCACGTCTCTTAAGAGAGATTCATGGATAAGAACATATTGAAACCTCATCTAATCAAAATTCTTCTTAAAATTCCATGAATTTTTCAATTCACAAGGACTCGCAAACCAAAACAAAGTTCAAGGATGTTATCCACATAAAGGCAAAGAATCGAATTGAAAGTAAATAAGTTATCCAAGACCGAATTGCAGGACCTTTCTCCCATGAGACTTTGAAATTCAATCCAAGAATTCATCAATAAAAATATAAGATTGTATGTTTTTTGAATCCCAAGACTTCCAAATTCCTCTTCACACACAAATTTCTTCAAGAACTCTTTAAAATATAAGTGATAGAATAAGGTACCACTAGATTCATGTTTCATAGAAATAACAAATGAGTTCTTGTTTGGAACTAACAATCCATCTAGAAAAACATCTTTTCAAAGAATTTTAATGAATGTTTTAAAATAACAAAGATGTTTGTCAACAAAATTCTTCAAAAGTAGTTCAACAAAATCTTTTCTCAAGATGGTTTTCACAAAAAGTCCATGACAAACTTTAAGTACTCCAAAACCATATTTCTTCTTATTTTCACAAATTAACAAAAACATAGACTCCTTGAAATGCAAATGGTAGAATTGAAAACAAAGAACTTCTTGAATCAAGAAAGCATTCAAAAATTTAAATCCAATTAGGATCTTATGATCATCACAAGGATTTTCAAGTTGACCCTTCACATTTAAGAAATGGTTTTCGAAAGGAGAAATTCCATTAAGGCAAATCACAAAAGTTTCAAATAATGGTATCATATAAGTACATCTTTCAACGTTTCTCCTAATAGACTTATTAAGGAGATTTCCATAAAAGAACACAATTAAACTTTAACTTTCTTAACAAGAAAATTTCCAATAAACGGATCAAGAAAGTAACTAGGAATCATGCCCCACATAGGTGTCCAAGAAGAAAATGAATCAACAACCAAAGAAATAATATGAAGAATATCATGCCAACACTTAAGAAACAAGATTCTTCAAGTTTAGCATCTCCAATCAACAATTGATTCCAAAGAGAGCCATGAAAAGATAAAAAATTAGACAATCGAACATCAATAAGACATAGATCATAAGTTTGAAAGATAGTACATAAAGCTCCTAATATGATCTCATGGAAAGCATAAGCATTTAAGAATAACTTCAAATCCTTAAAATAAAATTCAAGGTAAGAAGGAGATGAGTTTGTAAAAGCTTATTGAATAGTTCACTTGCCTTAGAAGCACTCCTTTTCTACCACCCTTTCTTTGGTCTCCTATTCCTAGCACAAAAGAATCTTTATTAGATTCCATAAACTCAAACATATTACTGTTACTCATTTTAAAATAAGAACCCATTTGGTTTTCTAACTCTTTTGAAAACAAGAACTCCTTGTAATGCACAAGAAAGAATTTTAAACCAAAAAGTCCTTTCAAATAAAGTTTTAAATGATATCTCTACAAGTAGAAATTTAAGCCCATGCCACAAATATTCAAGTAATCCCCTCACAACCAATAAAGGTTTTCCCACAAGAATTTGCTCAACACGATTCTTCACATAAGTATCAAGAGAAGTCAACACATATTGAAAATGTTCAACTACTTCTTCTTGAAACTTAACACAATGACCACCAAGTAAAAAAAAAAAGGAACCATGAAACACATAGGAATTGTTTTTAAGAAAACCGATGGTATGATGGTTAGCAACCCCTAAAGAATCACAATAATTCCATAGATCAACACCATGTGAAATAGAAACAAGAATAACATGAAACAAGTCTGGAACCCTATAGAAGAATCTTTTCCCTCTACTTTAAATAGCTAGAAGAAAACTCATTTCTCATTTAGAGTTGTTGTCAGTAAAGCAGATTGAGGTACAAAGTGACTTATTACTATTGAAAGCAAGATATAGCTTAAGTTCCTTACCTGGTATTAGAGCTATATGGTCGTTCGCTAAGGTATCATTTCTTTTCGCAAAGGTTTTTCAATGGACCTTGTACTCCACCCCTTTCATTTAGTGCTCGTTCTGGGACACTCTTGAGTTGGATATATAGATACAAGGATTTCAAATAGCATGAAATATTTTTTGAAAAGACTGATCTTCAAGTAGAGAATCATAACTCTAGCCTTATTAAAGGCCATTCGGATCATAAATCTTCATTTTTATGGCATAAAGATGCCCTGTATCAAAATCTGCATCCGTAGAAAAAAGAGAATCGCAGTTTCGGACCAAATTGGAAAATCAGCTAAAAAGCAAGAGACGTATTGGCATCTAGAAAAGCAAGGCAAGACTAAGCGGTGGTAGTGCCTCTCCCACTTCTATGGGTGGGTTCTAATATGGCACAGGAGTAGCTGTTGCAGGATATATAGATCCTGTATCTTTGTTGTGACTCCTTCTCAAGTAGGTTTTCTTTCTCCGGGGAGATGAACTGAAAGAACTCCTATTTTTAGTTTGAGCTCTACTATCCGGTTAGTTCCTGTTTGGTGTGCTACTATAGATGCAGAACCTCAACTTCACTTTCTTTCTTCCGACACGAGGAATTCCAGCAGGCTCAAGAGTAATGGGAAGGGGTGCTTTGATTGGTCTCTTTAGGCTCTTTCAAGACAACTCCTTCCGTTCGAGACTAGTTGCTGCCAGAGACCGTGGGTTTCACTACCCTTCCCGAACCTTATTTTGTTTGTAGGCATCGACTTGTAGTCTCTTTCACTTCTAGAATAATAGGTGCTCGATTGGGAACCTTAGCTCTTTTCTGTCTTTTGGTGGAGTTCCACCTTCGGTTCACTTCTACTTTTTGATCGATGGGTGCTTGAATCTCAGGATAGAGATCACTCCTCTTAGTCCAAGGCTTTTTTCTACCATATAATAATAGGGCCTTGGTTTGGATCTTTGCCGTCGGTCACAAAAATCGTAAAGTTCCCCTATTTTCGTCTGGTTCTGTCTATCGAGCCTAGGTCGAAGGTGGAGATGGGGACTCAATCAAGTAGAATCATACTGGAACTAGACTAGAAATTACAAAAGGAAGAGGCCTCATAGCTTCGAAGAATAAGTTGACGAGTTTGAATGAAAGGTTGCGAGAAGCCTCTGTTAAGATGCACAAAATCCTGCTAAGAGAATTGCTAGTTTTAGGTCCTTGAGGTCTTCCCCTGAAGATGCTAACTTCAGTTGCTTTGGGCGCCTCTCAACGAGTTTAGCCTTTTTTAGGGCTTTTAGCACTCTGATGCCTATGAGAATGCGGCCAAAATCTTTAAATCTTGAGGTTGTAACTACTGAGATAGTCCCTGAAATGGTACATTCTGCAGAATTCTTGTATGTATCTATGGCTTCAACGCCTATGACAAAGCACATCACGTCGATGGGGATTTATGGTCAAGACGATAACGTGTTTTTCCGCCCCCACCTAACGGCTATAGTAGCAATGAACATTCTTCTATGGCTTATGGTCTACTTCCGAAAGAGGGTATACCTTTCCTAGCTAAGATTAATGTCGATAAACGGGAAGGGAAAGCTATCGCATTGATATAAAACTGGATATGTTAGGTTAAGCAGGTCCATCCACTCAAGCGAGGAATATGCTAACCATTACTCCTTTGCTATGGTCTAAGGAGTTTCAGATGTTAGGGTCTTAGCAGAAGGAGGAGATTTCCTGGTTATATTAAGAAGTACATTGCCGGGCCGTGATTCTTGATTGAAAAAGATAGACACAAGAAAAGGAATTAGCAGGAAACCTACATTGAAAGCAACTCTTACTCGATGTCTGCTAGAGGGAGACTATCAATGTAATTATATGGACTTGCTTTTGCGGAACGACTCAAATTGGGATTGCTTTCTTTAAGACTCATCCTCCTCCTTTGGCTCATAAGTAGAAGGAGAAATAGGAAGAAAGAAAGGACTGGAAACTAACACTGGCAAGATAAATATAAAACTCTGACTCACTAGCTCGTAAGAGACAGGGTAAAAGCTTCATTCTAATTTTCCTAATGAAAAGTAAATTTCTCCAATGTGGAAAGAGATCTCTTAGTTGTACTCCAACAATATGGGAACTTTCCCGGAAGATCACAAGCCTTCCCATTTCATTTGCTTATGGTACGCAATCTGCCTATTACCACTTATCCAATTCCATGTGAGGAAACTGGCCTGGCCCTACAAACCAAGGACAGCACTCAATGTCTCTCTTCTCATTCTACCTGAAACTTGAACAATGGGTAGTAAGGCTACTACCACTAAAAAAGGCTCCAATCCAAGATAGAGGGCGGCTAAGAAAGTAAAGGTTTGGCTGAAGTTAGACCTTTTGGAAGTGAAAAAAATCTTGCTTTACCGGTAACCTACAGTAGTTCCTAGGCAAAATGGACAAGAAAGGAAACTCCAACTGCCTATTCTTTTACACCTTCCTCGAAAGAGGGCAACCTAAGCTAAGGATAAAAAAACCACTGTCCACTCGCAGGGAATTACCTTGGAGCTCACACTGCAATTGAATAGAATATAGATGGAGTTGCAAGTACCAGAGGGTATACCATCATAAAAACTTCCTTGACCGATTGGGTAGATCAAGAAAATAGTGGTAGCAGCTACAATAGGAGCAGAATATGCAACAGCAATCCAAGGTCGCATACCCAGACGGAAGCTAAGCTCCCACTCATGACCTATGTAACAAGCTACACCAAGTAAGAAGTGTAGAACAATTAGTTCATAAGGACCACCATTATATAACCATTCATCAATGGATGCCGCTTTCTAAATTGGGTAAAAGTGCAAACTTATAGCTGTAGAAGTAGGAATAATGACACCTGAAATAATATTGTTTCCGTGAAGTAAAGATCCAAAAATGGGTTCACAAATACCATCAATATCTACTGGAGGAACAACAATGAAGTTGCGGTCAATAAGGTCGGGATCATCAAAACACCAAACCATCCAATGTAAAGACGATTTTCAGTGCTAGTTATCCAGTTACAGAAACGACCCCATAAGATTTCGCTTTCGCATCTCTCTAAAATTGCAGTCATGGTAAAATCTTGGTTTATTTAATTTCCAGGGACTCTAAAATTTCTATACACATAAAGAATCTTTAACAAGAAAAGAGTTAATTTTGTTAGCAAGACAATTCACTTCCTCACTCTTTTCAAGGGCAACTATCTCTTTTTCTTGTTGCTCTTCTTTATATCTCTCTTAATTTTCCATAAGACTCTCATTTTCCCTTTCTTGCTCGCGTTTCTCAAACTCACTCTCTTTTCCTTTTGAGCGCTCATCTCTCTCACTTTCTCTCTTCTTCTTCCACTCTTTCTTTTTCTTTAATTTCCATGCTCGCCTCTCATTCAATGTTCTTCTCATTCTCAAATATCCTTTACCTCTCCTTCAACTTCTTTTGCTCTTCATATACTTGGTGAGGTGCCAAGGACTTAAGAGTGATTCTCTTACCATTCCTAGTGATGTTGATAGCATTCTTGTCTTCATCATGTTTAGCTCTTCTATGACACATCCAAGATTGTCCCAACAATAAGTGGCTTGCTTGCATGGGTACTACATCATATAACACTTCATCTTTAAGAAACCCCTAGGAGATAGTCTTCCATACTTGCTTGTTAACTTTATCTTCAACACAACCATCTAACCATTGCCATGTATAAGCTCTAGGATGATTAAAGACGGGAAAACTTAACTTAACTTCTTTACTAGATAAGTACTACACACATTAATTCGACTACCACTATCTATAGTAAGAATTACGATGTTGTCTAGCACCTTGTAGGTATGATCCTCCTAAGCTTCTATTGAAGATCTTTTACTCCCAAGATGCAACTCCCTTCTAGAGGAAACTTTGATGGATGTTTTGGAGATTTTGAAGAACACAAACACAAAATTGCAGGTAAGATAAATAAGATGAAACAAATAGATCTTCCTATATGAAGGGGAGAATCAACAAAGCTTGGAATAAGCCTCACACATTCTCCACACTCTAGGAAGAACCTATATTCCCAAGCAACATTAATCATGAAATTGGCACCTCAAGTGATAGATAGGATATGGAAATTAGACTTGGACTTTTGAATTGAAGATTCAAGAAGTTCCTTGCCTTGAATTATGCAATGGAAACTCTTAATTTACAAGGAAGATGAAGAAATTTAAAGGACCCTAGTTCTTCTCTCTATAGAATTTTCATATATCTCTAACTTGCCAAAGAATGGCTACAATAAGAGTATACATAGTGTGCTAGACAATTATCACCCAATCCTAATTCTTAAACTATCTTTAAAGAGCTAAAGGCATTCTTAAACTTCTTAAGTATAAGTCAAAATAAGTTTACAGCAGAATTGAAGGGTTTAAGAAGTTAAAAACTTTCAAATCTCTTCACCAGTCGGACCTACCTCCGATTGTAGGTCTTGACCTACCATGCGCGGTAAGTCAAATGCCTCCAATCCCTTCTTGACCAAAACCCTATCGTCGATGATAGGGTGGACCTACCATCGGCGGTAGGGTCTAGAAAATCCTTCCTCTTTTGATTTTAAGCTTCCAAACTTCCCAAGCTTGCTTCCTTAGATTCCTCCACTTTTACACTAGACAATAGGAAGGTTTTGGATCCTTGAAAGTCCTTTTCTTGAGCTCTTATCGCTTGCAGAGCCAAGTTTGGATCATCCCTTTAAATATGGCTATATTTCCTTGATGCTCCTCCTCTATTCTTCTAGCCATGGCTCTTGTGTCTGGACCTTGCAATAGCTTTATAATTCCTTGTGCATTACCGAGTCATACCATCCACCCCTTCTTTGAAAAGGTGGGCAACATTAGAATTGATATTAACCGAAGGAGGAATACTATGATCAATTTCAAGAAGAACTTGGCAAGTAAAAGTAAATGATCTTCTAGAACACAAGGACAACAAGCTTTGCAACTCTTCCTTAAAAGGCTTATGAAATGCAAAAGTGGCATACAAAAAGAAGTTCAAGGACAAATTATCCATAAAATAAACATACAAATGCCATCGAAGCGTTACAAGACTTCTTTAAAAAAGAACATAATTAAAATCAAAGAAATATTTTAGTTTAGGCCCTTCATCAAATGTTTCCAAAACTTCTTTAGATTGATGATGAAAATTAAAGAGTAAATATTGAAAATTTTTGACAAATGAAAGGAAATAAAACAAAATATTCAAATCTTCCTTGAAGGCACCATCATGATCATAACAAGTATGCATCAAGAAGTTCGAAATATGTTTAGTCAAGAAAAAGGTAGGAATAATCCATATTAGTTTTTCATGATTTCTTTAAAGATAGGCATAAAGATGAATAAGGAAATCATGATGATGCATCCACGCAATAACATCAATTCTCAAAACTTCTTTAAATGGAACATGATAGTAGAAACTTAGGTCTTGAAAGGATTGAAGAGGTTAAGAACAAGAAGTTAGAGAAAGTTTCAAAATTCCAAACAATGAAAATTTCTTCAAGAATTTGAGAAAAGAGGTTTAAGAGACGATTTCTAAAGAACACACTTGTTAAGAATGTCTCGAAGAAAGCCTTAAAACCACAATCCTTAAATGGATAATGAAATTGGAAGCATTCATCCTTTTCAAATCCTAAAACTCATCCATGAATTCTCATCATATAACTCTTCATCTCTTTAAAAGGAACATGGGAGTTCAAACTTTCATTTTCTAAGTCTTTTAAGAGAGATTCATGGATAACAATATAATGAAACCTCATCCAATCAAAATTCTTCTTAAAATTACATGAACTTTTCAATTCACAAGGACTCGCAAACCAAAGCAAAGTTCAAGGATGTTATCCATATAAAGGCAAAGAGTCGAATTGAAAATACATAAGTTATCCAAGACCAAATTCGAAAGACCTTTGTTCCATGAGGACTTTGACATGAAACCCAAGAATTCATAAAGAATGTATAAGATTGTTTATTTTTAGAATCCCAGGACTTCCCAAATTTTCCTTCATATACAAATTTCTTCAAAAACTCTTTGAAAGGTAAGTGATACAACAAGGTACCACTAAATTCATAATTCATAGAAATAACCAATGAGTTCTTGTTTGGAACTGATAATCCATCTAGAAAAATATCTTTCCAAAGAAGAATTTCAATGAATGTTTTAAAATAAAAAAGATGTTTCTCACCAAAATTTTTCAAAAGTAGTTCCAAAAAGTCTTTTCTCAAGATTCTTTCGACATAAACTCTATGACAAACTCTAAGTATTGCAAAACCATCTTTCTTCTTATTTTCAAAAATTAACAAAAACATAGACTCCTTGAAATACAAATGGTAGAATTGAAAACTAAGAATATTTTCAATCAAGATAGCTTTCAAAACTTCAAATCCGATTAGGAGCTTATGGTCATCACAAGGATCTTCAAGGTGAACCTTCACATTGAAGAAGTGGTTTTCGAAAAGACCGATTCCTTTAAGGCCGATCAAAAAAGTTTCAAATGAGGGTTTCATATAAGAATACGTTTCATCAATTCTCCTTATACACTCATCAAGAAGATCTTCAATCAAAGAACACAAATACCCTTTAACTTTCTTAACAAGAAATTTTCCATCAAACGAATCAAGATAGTTAAAATCATGTCCCCCCATTAGTATCCAAGAAGGAAACAAATCAAAAACCAAAGAAGTAATATAAAAAATATCATGCCAACACCTAAGATCAAAACAAAATTGTTCAAGTTTAGCATCTCTAGTCAACAATTGATTCTGAAAAGAGTCTTTAAAAGATAAACCATTAGACAAGTAAACATCAATAATGCATATATCACCAAGTTCGAAGGATAGAAAATAAAGTTCCCACTATGATATCCTTGAAAGCATAAGCATTTAAGAATAATTTTAACTCCTTAAAATAAAATTCAAAGTAAATAGGAGATAAGTTTGCAAGAAAGCTTATTGAAGAGCTCGCCGGGCTTAGAAACACTTCTTTTCTACCACTTTTCCTTTGCTCTTCTATCTCTAGCACAAAAGAAGCTTCATTAGATTCCAAAAATCTAGCACAAATATTAGTGTCACTCATTTTAAAGTATGAAATCATTTGGTTTTCAAACTCCTTCCTCAACAAGAACTCCTTATAAATGCACCTGAAAGAATTTGAAACCGAAAGCCCTTTCAAATAAAGTTTTAAATGACATCTTCTCAAAGAGACATTTAAGCCCATGCCACAAAAGCTTAAGTAATCCCTTCACAATACATAAAAATCTTTTCCACAAGAATTTGATCAACAAGATTCTTCACACAAGTATCAAGAGAAGTCAACACATATTGAGAATGTTCAACTACTTCCTCTAGAAACTTAACACAATGATCACCAAGTAAAGAAAACAAGGAACCATCAGATCAATAAGATTTGTTTTCAAGAAAACCAAAGGTATGATGTTTAGCAACCCTAAACAATCGCAATTATTGCAATTATTCCATGATCAACATTGTGTGAAATAGAAACAAGAATAGCATGAAACCAATCCTCAACCACTAAGAGATAAGTTCTATCTAGATTGTTAATTTGATAAGGCATATTAACAAATAAGGAATGATCACTTTGTTCCATCACATCACCTAAAAGCAACTGATCTACCTCAAAGTAATAATAAGAAATATAACGAGAATAGAAGATAGAACATGTATGATTAAGCTCATGAAAATATTTCTTTTCAAGTGATATTCCAAGTGAATTAAAGAAAATTAAATGATCTCCATGTTCTATGAAAACAAGTGAGAACAACTTAATTTTCTTAAAATAAATCTCAAAGCACAAGAACTAGAAGAAAAGAAGCTTATTGTTTTGATGGAGTTGTAGCCAAGTCTTCCTTCTTGATTCTTGCTTGGTTCTCCAAAATTCTACACAAAAGGAAATTCACTAACAAGAGTTAGTTTGTTTAGCAAAGAAATTTATTTCCTTACTCTTTTCAAATACATTCAACTCTTCTTTTTCAATTATCTCGTTTTTCTTTACTCATTTCTCTTGTTCTCTCAATTTCCTCATTATCATTCTCTTCTTCTTTAGAGCTTTAATCTTTTTCACACTCTACACCTAAAGAATAAATGGAAACAAAGAAACTTGATTTTTCAACTAGTCTCTCTTTTTCTTCCACTCTATCTTTTCTTTGAAACTCAATGCTCTCCTCTTCTTCAAAGCTCATGTCACTCATGGAATCACCAAAACCTTATTTAGACATTTCTCCTTCAACAAGCTTTTCAACACTTTCGTCAATTTCAATTTTAGCTTGTAGAAGTTCATTGACTATTAAGGACTTCCCCAACAATGATGGTTTCATGGATTCTTCCTTTTTCAATCCCCTGAGAAGAAATGTACATTTCTTGCTTCCCTTTAGAGTTTCCCATTGCTTGACTCTATTCTAGCTTTTTTGTTGGAAAGAGCCTAAGCTCTGATACCACAGTTAAGAATAGTTGCTCTAGTGATTAGCCCTATTACATTTACATAAAACCTCTACAGAAAAACTATAATAACAGCAAAAGAGCGAAAGAATAAAAAATTACTAATCTATTACAAAAACCGGATGATGGAACCAGATAACCAATCTTAATCAAAGCTCTTCAAAATTGGATGAGAAGTCTGCTTCAGACTTCCATTTCTTCTTTAAATACCTGCAAAACAAATAAACAAAATAGGATGAGTCTGGCAAAAATCGGACGTCCGACTTTTGCCACAAGACAAAACCGGATGATCGAAACCAAAACTGGACGTTCGATTATGAAAAACGGACACCCACACAGAAGAAAACGGACAACCGATTTCTGTGTAAGAAGGGAATAGAGATATTCGGACGATCAAAACGGATGAGAAGGAGAAAAACCGAACGATCGATTTTTCTCTGTATGTCAGAATCTCGATCAAACCCTCAGCAATAGATGAGCCTCACACAATAACAATCTACTCTCTCACTTTCGGTTCTCTCCTTAAAAAACTACCCAAACACGTGGTCAACCAAAAATGGTGACTAACGGCGGCAATAACAGAAGAATTCACATAGAACAAACAGAAACAATAATCTATAGAGAAGAAGAAGAGAGAAAAGAAGAAGGCTTCACACGGAACAAACAGTCACGTCTCATCTGTTAGATACAAGAAAGGATAAGAGTATTTATAGAGTTTCTATGGTAGACTTATTCAAAAAACAGAACAGTCAACTGGAAGAAATGTTCAATAACAGAACATCCTGTTACCTGGAAAACCTTTTCAAAGAAGCAACATCCAAGTCACCTGGGAAGACTCAAGAAGATTGGGCTATTAACCAGCCCAGCCTGCCCGGCATCTTGGGTTAAAAATAAACTCATCCTATTTGGGTTGTGAAGCTCAGTCCAACTCATCACAGGGATTAAAGAACATGGGCTAGAAGAGAAAATGTGTGAACACTGGCCCAATTGGCCAGCTCTAAATTTATCGCTCAAGGCACCCTTTAGCTCACTCCAAGTATTGAACCCTACTCCTTTCCTCTTTCCATAAGCAAGTATATATTCCAAAATCGAAGGACAGAGGGAACAAGAAGCTAACATAGCCTTGTCATCTTCATCTACATTATAGGCATCGAACAAGTTTTCCACCTCACTCTCCCATTCTAGATAGTAAGTTGGAACAAACTTCCCATACAAAGTAGGCAAGGACTCCAAGTTATGATTGCACAATCTAGAAGTTTGTTTCAAGTTTTGTGAACTCTTTCCACAGCTTATATTTCCTCTTGTATGGAACTTCTCATCTATATTCACATAATCCTTCTTATTTCCTTGGAACCCTTTCAAAAGGCCTATAAGTAATACCATTTTTCGCCTCAATTCTATTTCCCTCATAGCAATTATAAGAAGTATGCTAAAAGGATCTAGCATAAACAGAGAAGTTACCAAGACCATCTTGTCCTCTTGGAATGAAGTTGGTACCACTATGTTGATTCCTCCGTAAGTATGAGCAACGTAGCTACAACTTCATGATATCTCATATACCCTCCTCGGTTGCTCTTGCATCCATACATGATTTAGAACATTTAACAATTAAATTGAAAATAAGCACAACTAGAGAACAACTTAATCAAAATAAACATCAAAATCAATAAATCAAACCAAAATCATTGTAACCAAGAACTAGGGTTCAACCCTCATCCAAACATAAAGAAACACTCACTATTCATTGTCATAAAACTGAAATTAAAATTAAAGTCAATAATAAAATAAGGAAAAGAAAGCTTAGGATTAAAATTGAAGCCGCGATCGTAGTCTCGAACGTCTCCCGAGCTTGTCTCTCGAGTGGCCCAATTGAAGCTCGAAATCTTGAAATTGGATCTTCAATCTTGATATCCAAGAACTAATTTACTGAAAATGTAATGTTTAACTTAATTATTTGAACGTAAAAATTAAAAAATTGACTAAGGTAAGTCTACCATTAATTATCTACTAACTACTCTAACTGCTCTCCTCTACCGTGATGACATAATTAACTATTTATAGTGGAGAAATTACATCAAACTGAGTCAAATTAGGACTAAAACTACTTCCAGCTTGAACTTACTGCGCACGGTAGGTCAGTCCCTACTGTCTGCAGTAGGGTTCTGCCCACAAAATTTTTCTCAATGTCAGGACCTACTGTCGAACAGTAGGGGGCCTACCGTCAATGGTAGTTTTTTGTCTTGAATTCACTTTTGTCCTTGGGATCTACCATTGGCTGTAGGTTGGCCTACCTTTCGCATAGATCAGCTTCGCTGACGCTGTCGGCTTTGTTTTCGTCGTTCTCGCTTCGTTTTCGTTCATTTTCGTTTCCTTTCATTTTTTTTCTTTTTAAAAAAGCACCTACGAGAAGAATAAAGGATATAAGTCCAAAATATGCAGATATACATGTTAAAAATACCGTAAAATGATGAAATTAACATATATAAATATAAATAATTAAGCACATATGAGTATTTATGTCTTTTTATTCTTTTTAATACTTTCTTATTTATTTAACTTTCAGTTTCTTATTTGAAAAATCCCAAAAAAATCAAAAAATTTGAAAATTCAAAAACTTTTATTTCTTTTCCTTTCCTCATACTTAGAAAAAACACAAAAGGATTTTTGTTTTGCCAGTTTTAGTAGAGTACATAACTGCAAAACCCTTTAAGTTTTTCAAAAAGCGTATTACTTGATCACCTTGAAAACTACTATTACTAATTTTCTTACACGACCAATGGTTTTCATGCACTTGGAAGTGTCGATTATTAATAGAAGCCTAGGAATCTTAGGCAATTAGCATAATGAGAATAATTTTTTGTATTTACCTATAGTTTTTACGTTTTTCTGTCCTTAGAAGCAAAGAGTTGTAATCTAGGGTGGTCTTGATAATGATGGCCATAGACCTTCTTTGTACTGTTTGTACCTTTCTTGCCAAATCTTTTTAAGAAATCAATCCCTAGTTCCCTTTTTGTGCCTTCATATCATGGGTTTCAATCCCTTCTTTTCCTTGTTCTTTAAAACTCACATTACATAAAACCTCAATTTGTGGAGCTAATGGTTAGAATATCAATTGGCCGTTTTGAGTGAGTGAAATAAATAAGTACGAGGGTAAAGGAACGAAGAAAGAAAACTCTGTCATGGAAAAGGGTATTATGAGAAGTATGATACATGTGGCTAATGAAAACAGAGGATGAATTGATGCTTGAAAAAAAAATGGAAAATTGCAGAAAACGAAGAAAAAAAGATGAGTGTTTATTTTTTTTATAGTTAAGTCTCGAAAATATCGAGCATCTCTCTCTTATAATTTGGGGTTCATATGAATCTTTAAAAAAAATGTTGTTAGGTGGGGTGTGCATTAACAGAACAAAGTAGGATGTTCAAGGGTGAGTGAGAAGAGTGAAAAGTGGCTAAAAGTTGTTCTTTAATTTTGCTATCTTTTCTTTTGGTTGTATTAGCTTTGTCTCAATTGTTTTTGTTCTCCTTTTACCTTCGTTTGATACCCTTTAAATGTCCCAAGCCTAAAATTACAAGCCAAAAAGTCCTACCTAATCCGGGAACGACCTAAAATAGGACTTAGAGTGGATAAGTGATAGAAAATCATGAGTTTGTTATGCATCGCCCTTGAAAATTTTTCGCTGTGCTAATTACTTGACATTCCTTATCTTCTATGAAAAACGGTATGAACAAGCCATACACACACAATGTTGATCTGTAACATTTATTAATAACTTCTGGTGGAATGGGTGATTCTCGTCTTTAATTTCTCTTTTTTTTTTACCCTTGGGTCGAGTACTAGCTTATTTGTCTATATTTCGATATGTTATTTTCATCGTTTTACGATGTTTTTAATATATAAAAATTAATATTTTGGACTAATATCCTTTATTCTAGTCTTAGTTACTTTCCAAAGGAGAAAACGATGAAACGAAACCGACAGCATATTTGATGAAGGCCTACCGCGACCGGTAGGTCCTGCAGCCACAAGCAAGGCCTAGACAGAATACTACCAGCAACGCTAGGCTACCCTACCATCGATGGTAGGTCCTGATGACAACGAAAAGATTTTTAGATAGAACCCTACCGCAAACAGCAGGGCTCACCTACCTCGCGTGGTAGGTCCCGATTGTAGGAGTTTTAATCCGATTTCAACTCTATTTTTAATGTAATTTTTCTTCTATTACTATAGAATTTCGCCATTAGGGCAGAGGGAGGTAATGAAGGGTGAAATTAGGTTAGATTTTCCCAAAAAATTCATCTTCAATTAGGTAGGTAATTAGTAGAAATTCTATAATTAAAGACTTGAAGATCAAGAATTAGAGATTCAGCATCAGAATTTCGGGCTTTAATTGGGCGACTCGAGAGACGAGCTCGGGAGACATTCGAGACTGCGATTTTGACTTCGATCTCCTCCGAAGCTTTCTTCCTTTGTTTTTACTGAATTCAATGTTTAATTTAAGTTTTTATACAATGATTAGTGAGTAGATTTTTATGGTTTGATGTGGGTTGCACCCTAATACTTGTTTATGATGTTCTTGGTTTAATTTATTGAATTTAATGTTTATTTTCAATTGAGTTGTTTTCAAATCATGTTTTGTTGCAAGTAATATGTTGCGAGATTAGATTTATTGCAAGGGTGTTCGGAATTGAAAAAGGAAGAACATTCTAGGGCAACCAATTGGGAGTTAATTGGGGAATTGATTAGAGATATGATACTGCAGTTTTAGGTACTTTAAATCACCTATAATTACTACACTCATATTTGGTTACAGAGAGAAGAGATATCCCTCCAAGAGTTAGTGAGTAAGGTGGATTTCGCCTAAAGATAGGGACTGCCCCATTAGTTGTGATGACCTAACTTCATTAATTCTACATCGTTTTCATAAAATTTTTCCAATTGAATTAGTAACAAGGATTAGGGAGATTCCACCATCCAAACTTTTGCTTTAGTAGTTTTTAAAACCTTAATTTCCTAGTTGCTTTCTTTAGTTAATTAAATCGTGTTTAGCTTTTTAGTTTTATCCTTCTTCAAACCAATTTATTTTAGACTAAACATTAGAAAGAGTGATTAGTACTTGAGCCTTTATCGTTCTCAAAACTCGACACTCGGGTGTAGCTCTTTTACTATAGTGATAGGTCTATTTACCTGTTGCTTTAGTTTAGTATTTCATCCCCCTTTTGATTTTAAAATTCTGAACATCAATATGATCAAGTGTAAAGGGCCTAGCTTCAAGGGGGAAAGTGATCCAAATATGTTCCTTGATTAGGAACGTCAAGTGGAGAACCTTTTCATGGTGAGAAATTATAGTGACAATGTCAAGGCTAAGTTACTAATTGCCAAATTTTCGGGTTATCCATTTCATTGGTGGAAAAGGATTTCACTTAAGGTTAGAAATGGAAGGCAACTGGTTGAAACTTGGCCCGAATTGGAGACTCTTATGAGAGAAAGATTTGTACCGGAGCATTATTATAGGGAGCTTCACTACAAGTTGATGACTCTTAGGCAAGGTAACAAAAGTGTAGAGGAATATAGGAAAAAGATAGAGTTGTACACTTTGAGGTTGAGTTTGGAGGAGGAGAAGGATGCTTCTATGGCTAGATTTCTACGTGGTCTCAATGGACATTGATAATAAATTAGAATTGCACCCTTACACAACTTATGAAGACATGTGCCATTTAGCAACCAAGATTGAGACTTAAAGGAAGAGAAGTGGTTTCTCTAAAACTACTCTTTCCTTTTCAAGAAATGTGGTGTCTAAGCCTCAAGCATCTAATTTTGAGAGGTTGGCCAAAGAAGGAGGAAACACCTAAAGTGGCTTTCAAAAGATTCTAAGCCTGAGGTGGAAGAGAAAGGTAGATTGATTACTAACCAACTAGGTGCTTTAAATGCAATGGTTTGGGACATATAGCTATCAATTGTCCTACCAAAAGGACTTTGATCTTTCGTGACGACTTGAATGGTTGGATTGAAAAGGATGAAGAGCAATGCTTTGAAGATGTTGTTGATAAAAAGGATAGCCAAGATGATGAAGTCCTAGGTCACACTACTCTTGATGATATGAAGATGCTTTGAGCTTTGTGACTATAAGGGCTTTAACTACACAAGTCATTGGTGAAGATTCAAGCATTCAAAGGGTGATGTGAATCTTTAATTGATTGTAGATTTGATTCCACACCTTCCCAATATCACCTCCTTTGATGAAGAACCTCTATTGAGGATTTTGTAGTTTCAACACTCAAATGGAAAACCTATGAGGATCTAAGCCTCATAAATCTAACATTGAGAGGCAAAACTCTTTCCTAATTTGATAGGAAGAACATTGAGGAAACTAAGGACTCAAAACCATAACTACACAAACAAGAAGACCTAGGATTAATTTAATCAAAGAAAAAGAACTCTAAGATACAATTAAAGGAAGGAATTAGATGATCAATTGATTCCATAGATTCCACAATCTAAGGCAAACAATTGTTCACAAATGAAATACATTAATCCTTAGAAAGCTAACTAAGAAGGGTGAAGAACCCTAGAGATAAAGAGAATCCTCTCTCACAAATTTTAGCAAAATTTTCATCCAAGGTTGTGTTTACAATGAGCCTATAAATGGGTATTTATAGGCTAAAGGCTTAACATAATTAATCTATTGTTTATTGGCTTAAATACCCATTAAACCTTTGATTAAAAGATGAAAAAAATTTAAACAATAAAATCCCGCCTAAAAATTACAAATCTCATTTCCCTCCTGAGACCTACCATTAACGGTAGTGCAGTACCGCACATGGTAGGTTAGAATCATCCAAGCTTGGAGCCGGTAGAAGCCTACCAGCGACGGTAGGGACAGGGCCTACCATAGGCGATAGGTCCGAGAATTCCTAAAACCAAACATTTTTCACATCCAAGTTGCTCTCTTGAATAATCCTTGTTTATGGCATAGATGATGAGCAACTTGGAAGCTTGTTCTTCATCTTCAACGCTCTCCTTTTTCTTGGTTTTTTCAATGAAAACATTCCAAACTTGCATCGATGCCTTGATCTTCTTGTCATTGATCTAGCGCTTGGATCATGAATCAATCCATTAGCTTTGGTCAATCCGATTCACATTAAAGGGAGACTATCTTTCATACTAAATACAGGTGGAAGGTATAATTGTCAACCTTAGAATTTATAGTGGTAGTTGCACCAATGTAGCTAGCCTCTATCTTGTGGAAAAATTGAATTTGCCTACCTTTAAGCATCTAAATCCTTAATGTTATATTTGTTGAATGATAGTGGAGAGATTAAGGTATGGAAGCAAGTGAAAGTTCCTATTTCCTTGGATCATACAATGATGAAGTGGCATATGATGTTGTGCCAATGCAAACAGGCCACTTGTTTTTTGGTCGTCCTTGGCAATTTGATAGAAAACCCATTCATTATGGAGAGAAGAATACTAATTCTTTTGTAAAGGATTGCAAATCTTATACCCTGAATCTGCTTACACCTCCACAAGTTAGAGAAGAACAAAAGAAAATTAGAGAGAAAGAAGAATTAAGAATGAACAAAAGAGAAAAATATTGAGGAAGGAAAGAAAATTGAGGAAAAAGAAGTGAGTGTGGAAAAGACAAAAGAGGTAAAAGTGAAGAGAGATAAAAAAACGAGTGGTAAAAAAAATTTACAAGAGAAGAGATATGTTTCTATGCAAAAAAGAGTGAGATAAGACAAGCTATTGAAAAATAAGAGTTGGTGTTACTCTTATATTGCAAGGAAGCATTTGTTTCTGCTAATGATCATTTATCTTCTTTGTCTAGTGATATTGTGAAGGTGATTGAGGAATTAAAAGATGTGTTTCCTGATGAGATACCCAATGGACTCCCTCTTTTATGATATGAATCCTTTTTTGATTGTTGAATTGGATCCAAATCCTTCCCAAGATCACCTACTTTGATTAAAGAACCTCTATTGAGGATTTTGTAGCTTCAACACTCCATTGGAAAACCTATAAGGATCTAAGCCTCATAAACTCAATATTGAGAGGCAAAACTCCTTCCTAGATTGATAACTAGGACCTTGAATCAATTGAACAAAGAACAAGAACTCTAGACTTAATCAATTGAAGGAATTAAGAGGATCAATTGAATTCCATAGAATCATCATCCTAAGGCATTCAATTGATTACTACCAAGGACATTAACCCTTAATGAACTAATTAAGCAAGGAAAAGAACCCTAGAGACCAAGAGATTCCCTCTCTATAATTTCAGCGAAATTCATTCAACATTAGTTACAACCAATAAATAATGAAGTATTTATAGGCTAAGCATTAACCTTAACTAAACAAGTGATTAATGACTTGAATTACCTATAAACCTTTTGTTAAAAAGCTGGAAAAGAAACTTGAATTACAAATTCCTACCCAAAAGGGCGATTAAGTAAAATCCATCACGACACCTACCGGGGACGATAGGGTAGGACCTACCAACGGCAGTAGGTGTTGTCGTCAACAAGGCTCCCGTCTAGAAACCTACCGGCGATGGCAGGGACAACCCTGCCACCGGCGGTAGGGTGATTTCTTTCAAACACTTAACCAATTTTTACCCAAGCCGTTCCCTTGATTGCTCCTTGACAATTGAACACATTGTGAACAACTTGGGAAGCTTTCCTTGACCATCAAGCTCCTCAATCTTTCTCTTCAAAGCGTCCTTCACGTAAGAAATCATGTTGTCTTCTTGAAGCTTGAGTTTCTTCCTTTGAGCTCTAGTCATTGGTCCAAGCTTTAAATCCAATGGTGATTTCGTCCGGTTCATATTATTTACCCCATCTTTGAAAAGATTCATCGTTTAATCTTCACCTATATCAGAAGGAGATAAATCAGAAATATTAAAAGTGGTGCTAAAATTATATTCACTTGGAAGATCTATTCTATAGGCATTATCATTAAAATGCTCAAGAACTTGAAATGGCCCGTCGCTCTGAGAATTAAGCTTGCCCTTGCGCTGAGAAAGAAAATTTTCTTTTCGAAGATGAACCAAAATCCGATCACGGGGTTCAAACACAACACGTTCCTTCCAACATTTCGTTTAGCCACCAACTTCTTGTTGTTAGACTTAATAGCTTCATGTACTTTGGCATGAATGGACTTGACAAGCTCCGTTCCGTTTTCCATCCAAGCTCTCCATATGATCTATACACAAAGGAACCAAATCAAATGGAGTCAATGGATTACAACCATAAACAATCTCATAAGGAGAAAAAGAAGTAGTAGAATGTTTAGCCCTATTGTAAGTAAACTGAATGTGAGGAGTAACTTCTTTCCATTGGCGCAAATTCTTCTTAAGGATTGCCCGAAGACGTTTCCCAATGGTCCACCTCTATTTGACCATCAGTTTGTGGATGGCAAGCTATAGAATACAACAAGTTAGTACCAAGTTTTCTCTCCAAAACATTCCAAAAATAACTAAGAAATTAGGTGTCACAATCCAAAATAATAGTTTTAGGAATCCCATGGAATTGCACCACCCAAGTAAAGAACAAGTTTGCTACATGACTAGTACAACCGATTTTTACAGGGTAATGAAATGAGCCATTTAGAAAACCTATCTACTACCACAATGATAGAATCTATACCTTTAGGTGATTTAGGAAAACCAAGAATAAAATCCATAAAAATGTCAATCCAAGGAACTTTAGGCACATCTAAAGGACGGTTACTGACAGGCTCAGGTCGTTTCACCAGTACTTGAGCCAGCACCTAGCTTCGTAGCTTCTGCGGTTACGAGGAACCTCCGCTGGGGGATATTTCCATTCTAGTACTAGCCCCTCCTCCGACAACATACAAGAGAGCTCCGGTTACTGACTCGATCTCTATCGCCACTGCTGGATGAAAGTAAAGGCAAGGAAATATAGGTGGGATGAGAAGGGGCCAGTTTCAAAGCCTGGAAAAAGCCGTAATTGGTGTACCTTGTAGAACGTTCACTCCTTAACCTCGGTTAATCCTGTCTTTCTTTGATAAGAATCAATACGATCTTGTAAAGACCATGAGGTAAGGAAGTAGAAATACCCTTTTTACAATCCAAGCAATTTCCAATAGACTTTTCAATGTCTTTTCTCATATGAGTCCAATAGAAATGCTCATGCAAAATATCATAAGTTTTAGCAATGCCAACATATGGCACTAAACCACCACAATAAGCCTCGTTTACCAAAAATAATCTAGTAGAACAAGATGGAATGCACAATTTACCTTCATAATAAAGAAAACCATCATGAATAAGGTACTTATCACTAGGCACAAGCAAGAAATTCTCAAATTTATCCTTAAAATCTTCGTCACTAGTATTCATTTCTCTAAGCATTTCAAAACCAAGAATTCGAGCTTGCAAAGTAGAGATAAGAGTGTAGTTTCTTGACAACGCATGGACTAGAACGTTTTCTTTACCTTTCTTATACCAAATGATGTATGAACATGTCTCAGTGAACTCCATCCATCTTGCATATCTTTTGTTCAACTTTTGTTGTCCTTTGAGAAATTTCAAGGACTAATTGTTGTATGCATCACATACTTCTTTTGGCCACAAATAATGTTGCCAATGCTTCAATGTTGTCACAAGTGCATAGAGCTCCTTATCGTATGTGCATAATTCAATTCCCCACTGATCAACTTTTCACTAAAGTAAGTCAAGGGTCTTTTATCTTGCATAAATACTCCACCAATACCAACATATGAGGCATCACATTATATCTCAAACATCTACTCAAAGTTAGGTAGTGCAAGTAGAGGTGCACTACTCAACCTCTCCATTAGAAGCTTGAATGCCATATCTTGACTCTCCTCCCATTTGAATCCATTCATCTTCTTTATAACATCTGTCAAAGGACTAGCAATGATGCTAAAGTCCTTGATAAACCTCCTATAGAAACTTGTTAAACCATGAAAGCTCCTCACTTCTGATGCAATCTTGCGAGTAGGCCATTCTTGAATTGTTTTATCCTTCTCTTGATCTACTTGAAGGCCTTGAGAACTAAACACATAACATTTGAAAGTAACTTTTTCCAAACAAAACTCACACTTTCCATGGTTAGCATATAACTTCTCACTTCTTAAAACTAACAACACTTGTTCAAGATGATTCAAATCATCTTCACAAGTTTCGCTATAGATCAAAATATCATCAAAAAAGACAACAACAAATTTACCAATGAAATTCCTCAACACATGATGCATAAGTCTCATAAATGTACTAGGAGCATTAGTTAAACCAAAAGGCATGATTAGCCCCTAATAAAGAGCAAAATTAGTTTTGATACCATTTTCAATTCATCCCCTTCCCTCATTCTAATTTGATGCTAGCCAATTTCAAATCAATCTTTGAAAATATTGAGAACCATGCAACTCAATAAGCAAATCATCTAATATAAGAATATGACGCCTATACTTGATATTTATGTTATTAATGGCTCTACAATGAACACACATAGACCATGCACCATTTTTTTTGGAACTAATTAAAATGGGAACGGCACAAGGGCTTAAGCTTTCTCTTATATATCCTTTGGAGAGCAATTACTTGTCTTCTTAACTCCTTGGTTTCTTTGGGAGGACTTCTATAAGTCGGTCTATTTGGCAACACCGCTCCAAGTACCAAATCAATTTGATGCTCAATACCTCTCAAGGAAAGAAGTCCATCGGGTATCTCTTCAGGGAAGACATCTTTGAACTGTTCAATGACTTTTACTATGATATTAGACAAAGAAGACAAATGATCATTAGTGGAAACAAATGTTCCCTTGCAATAGAAAAGCAACACTAACTCTTTTTTTTTCCATGGCCTCTATGACTTCACTTTTTTCTGCATAGAAGCATATTTTCTCTCGCTGTAATAATGTTCCGGTACAAATCTTTCTTTCATGAAAGTCTTCAACTCCACCCAAGTTTCTACTGGTGGCCTTCCATTCCTCAACCTTTGAGTAACAACCCTTTGCCACTAATGAAGTGCATAACCCGAAAACTCGACAATAACTAGTTTCACTTTGACAATGTCACAATAGCTTATTACCATGAATAGGTTCTCTACTTGTTTCTCCCAATCTAGAAAGACATTAGGATCACTCTCCCCCTTGAAGCTAGGAACCTTCCACTTGATCTTGTCTAGAGCTTTGACCCATTGTTGATTATCATAGTAGCCACCATGGTATGCTTGGCCAACATGAGGATTATCTCCATAATCTTCATTAAATTATCTTCATGCCATGCTTCATATCTTGGAAATTGTTCTTGTGGTCTATGGTATCCTTGTCCTTCTAGACCTCCTCTTCTTCCACCTCAAACTTGTGGTCTTCCTTGATATCTACCTTCATGAAATGGATGAGAATTTTGAACCAACATATCATGGTATCCATAAGTAGATACATTGTCAAAAGGTCTTTGATGGTGAGGTAAATTAAACCACCAAGGTTATCTCCACCTCTTTGCTCCATTATAGCACTACTCTTGCCCTTCTTAAGCTCTTCAACATCTGTAGCAACACTTTGGAATTGTCTTGCTAATCCTTCAAAAGATTGTTGCATAGACCTCAAGGTCTCATTAAGATTCATCCTTGAACGATCACTACTACCTTCTTGATAAGATTAAGTAGGCATATGAACATCCGTAGACATTATTAAACCTTCAATTTAAAACAAAGGAAAAAAAAAGGTCTTCCCAATCACTCCCTAAGTGTTTCACTCTTTGATGATCACCTAATTTCACTCGTGTTTACACTCTTATTGGCTTTTATCAAGAAAGGCTCACCCTTTTGCCTTTTCCAATAACTTAACACTAAATTCTCTACATGATTCTTCAAACTTCTTGGCCAACTCAAACCAAGAGCATCAATCCAAAGCAAGCAAACAATCAAAGCATTTAGTTGGATAGTGGTTCAAAGAGGCAAAATATCAAACACTTGAGGTATAAGAGTTTCAAAGAATTCAATCTATAGAAAAGAGCCAAAAAACATAATTGATCATTCGCAAATGATTAGAAGCACACAATGAAACAATTAGAAGTAAAAAACTATGCAAATCAAAAAAATTAAGCTAAACAAAGAACATAAGAGTACTAAGACAAAATTTCCAGGAAACAGGGGATAATGACACCCTAATACTAAAACAAAAATAACTCACAAGCTTAGAATCAAACACAGATGAGACCAATTCACAAAGATTCCTCACTGAAGAAGATGAATTTAAGCAGAAATTTCGTTGGAATTGGTTCAGTATATCACTAGTTATGATTGGATTAATCAACACGTTTTATTCATTCGCAAATTCGAATCACATTCCACAAATCAATCTAATAGAGCAATCAAATGAACTCCAAATTGAGCACAACTTTTTCAAATTGAAAAGAGAGAATAAAATTTTGTTGTTTTAAAAAAAAATCACTGAAACAAAGAAAAAGATATGTTCTTATATTTCTGTATATAGATATGTCTTAAAAATAGCAAGCATCTCTCTCTTATACTCGGGACTTCATGAACCTTAAGGAGTAAATATTGTTAGGTGGGGCGTGCATTGATAGAAGGAAGTAGGATGTTCAAGGGTGAGTGAGAAGAGTGAAAAGCGGCTAGAAAAGTTGTTCTATATGTTTGTCATCTTTCCTTTCGGTTGCATTAGTTTTGTCTCAATTATTTTTGTTCTCTCTTTACCTTCGTTTGATAACCTATACATGTCTCACGTCTAACATTACAAGTAAAAAAAGTCCTTCCTAATCCGAGAAAGACATAGAATAGGACTCAGAGTGGATAAGTGATAGAAAACATAAGTTTGTTGTGCATCATCCTTTAAAGTATTTTATTGTTAATTACTTGATATTCCTTATCTTCTTTGAAAAGTGGCATGAATAATCCACACACACAAACACATTGTTGATCTGTAACATATATTGGTGAGATGTGGTGGAATTGGAGATTTTGGTCATTCGTCTCTTTTGATTTACCTTTGGAGTCGAGTAGTAAAGTGTTCTATTGAAGTGGCCTTACTCTTAGTTTTTGTTTGTTTTTGTTTTGTTTTGTTTATGTGTTACTCTTGCTACCATGATATGTGGTCAATTTGTGATCTTAATTGTCTTATGTTAGTTTTTCTTTGTTTTCTGTGTTTCGTCTTTCTTAGATAAAAACTTTAAACTCCTCCATTTCGTCTATTTAGTTTGTGTTTCTTGAGGACAAACGAAGGACAAGTGTGGGGGTATGCGATATGCGTTGTTTTGTAGTACATTTTATATGTGTTATTAGCATTGTTTTACGATGTTTTTAATTTACAAAATTCATATCTTACACTAATACCCTTTATTCTTCTCTTAGGTGCTTCCTAATGACGAAAAATTTACGAAACAGTTCATGTAATGTTACAAGAAAGTATTTTCCTTAGCTGATTTAAAGGTACCGAGACTTGAACCTATGTGAGGGGTTCGAATGCAACTGGAAAGTCTGAGCGAATCAAGACACATCAGTGCACTTCTACACCCTAATTAAAAAGAACATGTAATGCAAAAATTGAGCTCCACGGACAGAGTTCGGAACCCATAACAAGGTCATCGGAAACAAGTTCCAACATCTTGCAGTCAGTACTAACCGTTCATAACCACCGCACTCTCTGTTCACATAAAACCAGGTTACAGATCCCGAGGCACCTACCAAGTTCGTTCTGAGACCAACCTTAATTTCAAGTCCCTCCTGACTCTCTACAAGGCAGTCGTTCCATTGCAGGGCATGTTGCAATGTTTGATGTAATACCAATCGGGCCAAACCCTCCATGGTATTACGCCCTCTCTCAAGTGGATCCACCTTCCAGGGTTTTCTAACCGTTCATGTCATCAAAAGAGGCCTTAGTACGAAGGACTAGCCACGTACAGTGCAATCCACTGATGTTTCTGGATGCATATGATCCTTTCAAAAACTTCGACCCTGGTCGGATTAGGTTTTCATAACCATTTACAAATCAAAAGGGTCAACCACTTGGCAATTTACATAAATTTAGATTTTAACCATTTTAGAATAATAACATACTTATCAGGTTCAACCATGCAGTTAAACGACCTCTGAATATACTCAACTTGTAGCAATAATAACTTTCCTTAGAAAATAAGAACACATAACTATTTTCTTTTAAAGTAGGCATACCTATACGGAGCACCGCTCTGATGCATTTCTAAAGAATATGTTAACACGTTGTGGAGAACATCTCCAATTAAAAGCATGCTACGTTATATCGTCCCAAAAGCAGTAAATATTTTATGAGAGGAATAGAAATCATATATATATATATATATATATCGTCAGCAACATTTGAAGAAATAATAAGATGGGGTTTATGGACTAAGCCATGCATGCATGCACCACCAGCCAACACCAGCCAGCCCTCTACCGTGCTAGCCACGCGTGTACACCACCAGCCAGCCCTCTGCCGTGCCAGCCAGCTTTCTGCCGTGCCAGCCATGCATGCATGCACCACCAGCTAGCCCACTATCGTGCCAGCCAGTCTTCTGTCGTGCTAGCCACATGCATGCATGCACCACCAGCCAGCCTTCTGCCGTGCTAGCGAACCCTCTGCCGTAAGGGCCATGCATACATGCATGCACTACCAGCCATAGAATCAAGAAAGGACCCTTTGTGAACCGCATTTGTGCATGCACCACCACCCATAGAATCAAGAAAGAACCCTTTGCGAATCGTAGTTTTTGCAATCACTTAGGGTGGGTGCAGGGGATGAATGTTCCGAAACCTCCGACGAAATATAGTAATTTACGTTGGGAGTTGGGATGGAGAAGGGGGGCCGAATCGAAACGACAAAATGCTGAATCTCAGAGGATCGTGGCAGCAAGGCCACTCTGTCCCTTACAATACCCCGTCGCTTATTTAAGTCGTCTGCAAAGGATTCTACATGCCGCTGGATGGGAATTGTACTTCAAGGTGGTCGTCGCGGCTCTTCCGCCGCGCCGGCTTAGCTAACGACACGTGCCTTTGGAGGCCGAAGCTCCTACTACGGGTCGGCAAATGGCCGGCGAGCGTACGCATTGCTTCTAGCACGGATTCTGACTTAGAGGCGTTCAGTCATAATCCAATGCACGGTAGCTTCTCGCTACTGGCTTTTCAACTAAGCGTGATGACCAATTGGGTGAATCAACGGTTCCTCTCGTATTAGGTTGAATTACTATTGTGACACTGTCATAAGTATGGTAAAACTAACCTGTCTCACTGTTGGACTCTGTAGGCAAAAAACAAAATAAAATGAAACTACGGAAATCCACCAACAGGATCTGCACATACTAGAAAAACTGATTGGAAAGAAATTACCTCAATGTTTTGATTGTTCATTGTGGAGGCGCTGCTTTGTATGCTTCGCCCTCTACTGGTATCCACGCGACAAACTTCTCTGCAAGCGATCGGGATGTTATCCCTTTCTGTGTTCTGAAAACTGTTCAGAACTGATCCTGACTATCTGGTAATCGGTCGTATTTCAGAGAGAGGAGGCTAGATACTATATCGCCGTTCTTGGG